>SKCR01001726.1:0-28172 GCA_019454045.1 Zanthoxylum bungeanum | reverse complement strand
TGACACTTTAATTCAAAATGCGAGTGGGCCCGCAAACACATTCCGGGCTCGGGTTCGTTAATTCCGAATTAACGAACTTTCCATTGCGAAGTAATTAAATCAAATTTAATTAAATAATTATGCCTAGCAAAATTACTATTCACGTCGTTCGCGAATTAATTCTAAATCAATCGTTAGCCCGAATTAAAATCCAATTTTAATTCCGTGTCGAAATCTAATTTCGTTTAATATATCGTATATATTATTTTATTGATTAATTCCAAATTTATCGTTCTCTCTCTTTTAATATATTTTTTTCCCAGATAAAATCTCTCTGCAATTAATCCTAGATTAATTTTCTCTCTGTTCTAATTAATCCCAGATTAATTATGTTCGAGTCATACGTCATTGGTGAATCTTCGGGAAGCGACCAATGAGATCCCTAGATATGTTGGCAGTAAATATGGTCGTCGGACTATCCGAACACGTACGTACCTAGTACTACTTTTTTTGCAAAGCACCGTGCCTACCCAATTCTCCAGAAATATTCTTAAAGGAATTATAATCTCTATCAGGCGTAGTACACGTAGTATTGCGTATTACGATCCAGTATCGAATGTCACATGCAAGGCCTGGGGCTGGAATTGTGTATGCCCCGTACGATGCACATATCGAATCTCTGGTAACTAGTCTTTATAATCGAATAAACATGACATAGTCATATTGTGGGAACATAGGATCTGGGGCGACGCATGTTGTCCCGGGCTCGCGGCCCGGTTGGGAGTACGGAGTAGCCACGGGGGACTAAACCGGAGAATAATGGAGTTGCCACCCCCGATGTGAACCGGGAAAATGAGATTTAAGGCCGTACTCACCCCTCGCAAGGGAAGACCTCAAACCGTTGGGTTCGGAATGGTCTCTTACTTATGTCACTTGTAATGAAAGGATTTATGTAATAATTTAATCAAGTTTAAGTAACACTTATTTCCAAGAGTATCATGCTTCTAAATTCACATGCATAAATTAATCATCACAACATACAACATCACATGGCAATCTCATGAACATATTTCAATCATATGATATGGAAAACTAAGAACAACCTAATCATGCTTGAGTACTATCTCATGAATACATCGAATGGATAAATGCAGGAATACAAATAATATGATTGGCTACATAATGCAAGGGAGATCACCCAAGAGGCAATTGTGCATGAAATATGATGAGACAGACTCAGTTCAGTGTGTGCGTGTTCGTGTAGCGTTCGTAAACGCGTTCGAACGGTAAACAGAAGGTTCGCGTTCGTGTAGCGTTTGATAACGCGTTCGAACGGGACCAGACCTGATGATACAAAATGCATGCGCGTTCGAGTAGCGTTTGATAACGCGTTCGAACAGTAAACAGAAGGTTCGTGTTCGAGTTGCATTCGGTGACGCGTTCGAACGGGAACTGGCAGATTGTATACATTCATATGGTTTTAGATACCGCATTCAAACAGGATCACAACAACGACATATCTAATCACATGGATATCTAAATCATGCATAAAGATTAACATACTAAGGACTAAATCATGCTTAATAATAAATACGCACTAGGCCTAATCAAGCTAAATAAATAAATAACGTACTAACTACATCATGCTCAAATACAAGTTTGGATGAACAGAATATATGTATCTCTCAAGTGGTACGTGGAGTTGTATCCCGAGTGCAGACAGTACTACTGTCCATTCGGATTCGGCTACGGAATTTACGTCCGGGTTTCCATCCGATATACCACAAAAGAGAACATGCATTCCGTTTATCCAGAATTCACATCATGCATCAACAAAACGACTCTCATGCAATAAAAAAATATTAGAATAAGTAAAAGACAAATGAAAGATAATAAATACAAAGTGCCGTCAGGTCTAACCTTTTATGTCGTCTCTCGGTAGTACGGTGTACGGTCGTCGGAAGGGTGGATGCTCCGCAACTCTTCCGGTTCACTGGTTCACTGCTCTCGTTCGTTGTCTTACTATTTTGGGTCGTCGTTCTCCGTCTTTTGCTGCTGCTTTTGACTCCGATTCGCTGCCGCTTTGCTGGTGTATCTTAGTTACTGTTTTTTGGGTATTTTGGCTACTGGTTTGGGTGTGATTTTTGGTGGTATTATGGTGTGGTTCAGGGGCTGTTTTAGTGTGTGTTTTAGGGCTACTGTGTGGCTGACGAAGTGGGGGCAGTGTGTTTGTGTTGTGTTTATGGCGTTGAAGGGCTGTGTGGCATGGGCAGATTTGTGAGGCTTATGGACGTGTAGGGCTGATCGGTTTGTGAAGGTGCTTTTAACGTGAAGGCTTGGGGTTATTTTCTTTTGTGTCTTGTGATTTGTGTGAGTTGTGTGTATATTATGTGTATGAGCTAGGGGAGGCTTTTCTTGTATGAATGAGCTAGGATAGTGCATGTCTTGGTTATGGGTTGTTTATATAGAGAATGGCTAGGGCTTCACCTTGTCTCACAAGGAAGGGATTTGATTTGGTGTTCAACAAGGAAAGGATTAGATTGAGGGGGGACAAATCTTGGCTAGATTAGGAATACAAAATATATTTATCTATGTTATAATTGATTTTAATTAGGCATGACATCTTTTTAATTTAGTATGTGATTTTGTTTAGTTAGGAAGGAATCTTGTGTAATTGGTTGGTGAATATCTTAATTAAGGAATTAAAATATTTGATTGATTTTAATGTTTATTTTAATTTGGTACGTGATTTTTAGATTTGTTTTGATTTCACCATGTGTTAAATATGTGTTTTAAGTGGGCTTGGGCGAATTGGGCTTAATGTGAGGCTAGCAGCAAAACCAGAATTACCGACACCGTTCGAACGCTTCCTCGAACGCGGCACGAACGCCCGTAATCTGTTTGGCGTTCGAACGTATACACGAACGCAGCACGAACGAAAACAGTGAACCTTGTTTATTGTGAATTTCCCCTTCCGATGTCCGTTTTCCGTGACCTCCGTGACTTAAAAGGTAGTTTCTCCAAATGAGACTCATCATAGGGACTTATATGCAAAAATGCAGTGCCTACAGTCGCCCCCACTTTGATGGGACTTGTGTAATGTGTAACAGTGACAATCCTATCAAAGTTATGCAATGCATTTCTACTTACCTGGCTCACCAACTGCCACTTGACTTTCCACGTGTTGAGTTGAGTTGATTTGGGTGGTGAGGTGCTGCGACCCCTGGTTCATTCCCGAACCGTGCTGTGATGTGGTCCATTCCCGAATCGTTACCGTGAGATGTCCATTCCCGAACTGTTACTGTGAGGTGGTCCATTCCCGAACCATTACTGTGAGGTGTCCATTCTCGAACTGTTACTGTAAGGTGGTCCATTCCCGAACCGTTACTGTGAGATGTCCATTCCCGAACCGTTACTGTGAAGTGGTTCATTCCCGAACCGTGCTTCCATTCTTGGAGTGCATTTCCCGGCTTGTTCATTCTTGAACTCTGCTCCATTCTTGGATTGCTATTCTCGGCTTGTTCATTCTTGAACTCTGCTCCATTCTTGGATTGCTATTCTCGGCTTGTTCATTCTTGAACTCTGCTCCATTCTTGGATTGCCATTCTCAGCTTGTTCATTCTTGAACTCTGCTCTATTCTTGGATTGCCATTCACGGCTTGTTCATTCTCAAACTATGTTTCCATTCTTGGAGTGCCATTCTTGGTTTGTTCATTCTCGAACTGTGTTTCCATTCTTGGAGTGCCATTCCTGGCTTGACTGATTCTGATAATGATATGGGCCTCGCCCCTAGAGTGTCATATCCGGCAAAACTGATGTTGATAATGATGTGGGCCTCACCCCAAACTGGTACTGATGTGGGCTTCGCCCCCAAATTGGTACTGATGTGGGCTTCGCCCCCCAAACTGGTACTGATGTGGGCTTCGCCCATAGATTGATGCCGATGTGGGCATTGCCCTCAAACTGATGTGGGCCTCGCCCCACAACTGTTACTGATGTGGGCCTCGCCCCAAACTGGTACTGATATGGGCCTCGCCCCCAGACTGATATACTGCTGATATGGGCCTTGCCCCCAGACTGATACTACTGATATGGGCCTCGCCCCCAGACTGATACTGATGTGGGCTTCAGCCCCAGACTGATATTGATGTGGGCCTCGGCCCTAATTGATACTGATATGGGCCTCAGCCCCAGACTGATACTGATGCGGGCCTCAGCCCCAGACTGATACTGATGTGGGCCTCGCCCCCAACCGATACTGCTGATATGGGCCTCGCCCATGTGATTCATTCCTGAATATTGCTGACATTGTACTGTTACTACTTCTGATTGGCTTGTCTTTGCCACTTTTCTTTTTCTTCTTCAAAACCTGTGAATATAAAACAGAACAAACACGAAAGGATGCAAAATGTGTTACGTTTATGCATGTATGAATGTTCTTATCCCGTCGGGTTAGGTCTTCCATCAATTCTCTTGGTGACTGCTTAGTCTTCTTCTTCCCTCAGGCAAACCACTGCTTCAATCTGTCTATGTTGATCGGCTCGGTGAACTAATTCCCTTCCAAGTCTGATAGTTTCACTACTTCATTTCCCAATTTCTGAATGGATATCCTTTCCTTTCATCTTGCTTATTCCGAGGATTCCACGTGTTCTAAACATCACTGAATTTCATAGTACCAAGGTTGAATGTTTTTCTGAAATATACTCATATTGTAGAAGAGATTCAACGAAATGAACGTCTTTATTACCGTTGAGGAAAAGAGTTCGAACAAGTAACCAAATCAATGTCTTTTTTTTAAAAAAGAACATGATCAAATAGACTAGGAGGAACAGCTCCATCATCCATAGCACTGCCTTCTTCTCGGCCTATCGTTCTTCACTGTCATCCATGTAAGAAGCTTGGTGGTTGAGGGTTTCTGTTGGTTTTCTGTTTTGTGTGTGTTGGGTTGTTTTTTTCATTGGTTGGGTATTTTATGGGAATCTATGAGATCTTGAATTTCATGCCTGAGGAGGGTGCAGTTGTCGGTGTCATGGCCATGTAGCTGGTGGAAGTGACAATAAAGGTTCATATTTATGTGGCGGCGGTGGGGGGGGTAGAAGTTGCTTGCCTTCTAATGGTTTCAAGAGTCCTTGTCCCTGCAACTTTTCAAACACCTTCGACAAAGGTCTACCAAGGTTGGAGAATTGCCTATTTCTGATGGCATGAGTGACTTCGGCAGTAGCGGGCTTGGTCTCAGAAGGCCCCCCAAAAGTTCTTTTATTCTGGCCATAAAACTATCTATTTCAGCCTCGTCTTCCTCAATATCCATGACAGTTTCCCTCAACTGTTGAAAATCAGAAATCAACGAAGTCATCCTCCTCAGCTTACCATAAATAGAGGGCTTGGTGCCCTTGATGATCATTTTAATTTGGTCTTTCTCAGAGGGCCGAGTCTGCCATTTTCAGAAGCTAGCTTCTCCAGCGGTCTACATACTCCTTGAAGCTTTCCTCTGGCTTTACTATTTCTAATTTAGAAATCTCCATTATTATAATATATAAATCTGTGTGATATTTGTTGAGTTTCTATATTATGTCCCAAGATCATGAAATCAAGCATAAAATTCGCATTAATACTTCAAAGGAATAAGGCGGAATACATACTCACATTGAATGGATTTGATGCATCAAAGAACACAAGCCTTCTCCTCATCTTTAAGGTCACGGCAATGAGCTCCCAAGGCAGTGGGCTGCACGTTTTTTCTGCTCCATTTGTCTTAAAGATTCGGCCATGGAAGACCACCATTGAAGCTCCAAGATTCAATCTTCAAAAACAAATCCAAGCTCAAAAATTTGTTTCCCTATCACCATAATATAACCCAAGGTGTGTGCTAGCACTACTCTTCTTCTAATTCTCGGCAGAACTACAGAAAAAGAAGCAAGAATTCGGCTCCAAGCCGTGAGAGAATAGAGGAAAGAGAGGAGGGAAAAAGAAATTGGTTTCTATGAAACCCTATTCACGTAAAAATGGTGAGAGAGAGAGAGAGTAATAAAAGAAAATGTTATACTTATATATTTATTTTTATTTTCCAAAAACAAAAATCAAATACACAAAACATCTCATTTATTAAAAGTCAAAAAGCAAATGCCTTTAATGCTTTTCAAACTACACACATCAATCACTCAAATCCAATCAATCAAATTGTCACATCACTCAAGTGAGTGACATGTGATTTGATGCTTGATGTGACTTGCGATTTGACGCTCGATTTGACTTGCGTGCCGCACTCGAATTCGAAATGTGAATGCGTTTGCAAACAATCGCGGGCTTGAGTTCGCTAATTCCAAATTTATGAATTTTCCGTCGCGTCGTAATAAATGATTACGCCTAGCGAAATCACTATTCACGTCGCTAACGAATTAATTCTAAATTAATCGTTCGCCCCCCGCCGAAAATCTAATTCAATTCCGCGTCGAAATCCAAGTTCGTATAATATATCGAATATATTATTTTATCGATTAATTCCAAATTAATCGGTTCCCTCTCTTTAATTTATATTTTATTCCAAGATAAAATATCTCCGCAATTAATCCCAGATTAATTTTCTCTCTCTTCCAATTAATCCCAGATTAATTAAAGTGCGAGTCATACATCATCGGTGAATCTTTGGGAAGCGACCCATGAGATCCTCAGATATGTTGGCAGTAAATACGGTCGTCGGAATCCGAACACGTAAGTACCTCGTACTATGTATGTATAGATTTACAAGACAAGGTTGGCTTCTAGCAAAACGCCATGCCTACCCAATTCTCCGGAAATATCTTATAGGAATATGTGATCTATATCAAGCGTAGTATACCGAAGTATTGCGTTATTCTGTCCAGTATCGGATGGTCACATGCTAGGCTGGGGCTGGAATTGTGTCTGCCCAGTACGAAGCACATATCGGATGTCTGGTAACTAGTCTCTATAATCGGATATTCATGACCTTGTCATAATATCCTGATAGCTCGAGCATTTTAGAGAACGAGTTCCGTATCCTACGTGACATCATCTCCATATGACTGGAGTGACACTTCCGTCGTGACATCACACCCAACACACTACGATTCTCATATACCCAGCATCGGCGTACACAGAACCGGTTTAAAGCCCTGGATGACCTCAACTAAAGTATATTGATTGTCGTATATATTAGCGGTGCAAGTCTCAGGTTAAGACCAAATACACCTACCCTGATGGCAGACTCCCATAGAACATAGTCATACTACCAATGGGATCCGCGGGGGGTCTATCCAGAGCGAAGCTGTTTCTCGTACCATCGGTAAAACACAACCTCCTATTACATTTGCATGAGTATCCTATAACCCAAAATATATGAGAACTATGTCGTTGTGCCCTCACAAACGCGCACAAGTGTAATACTAGTCTTTTACGTATTTATCGATGTCCAATCTCGATAATACTCTGACTAGGGATATTTAATAATTGATCCTTCGGGACTGATATGTCTCATATCATTCTCTGTCCAGGAACAAATCATAGGGACCTCTCATCATATATATATCTAGGTGATCTAATCACAAATGATAAGAGTGCAATCTCCTTTGTCACATAGTAATTTGTACAACAACACCGTGATCTGTACAATAGTGACGCTATGGGTCATAATTGTCCAACAATCTCCCACTTGGCCTATAGCTAGTCCCTCGAGTCTCTTGACACCCGAACTATGTACCGTTGCTCAAATTGCTGAGAAATGCTTTCATCAGCGGATTTCCATGATTATCATTTGATGCGATTTATTCGATCATCACATCGCCACGATGTATGATCCGAACGGATCAGCTGAATATCGAAGTTGATCTGGATCGTTGATGAGACCATTAATTCTTTAGCCTGCGCTGACGCCCTAGCTCAGCGCTAACAGAACTATATCTAATCTAATTAGATTTGTTATTGACCCAGATGGCTTCTATTGCTGCTTCAGCTGCTGCAATTAACCCGCATTTGTTGTTTATTCGGTAACAGTATCTTGCTTGGAAGATTTCCAGCTCACTGTACCGTTATTCAAACTGTATAGTACCGTTGCGACTTTTAGTCGTCTTTATCGGTTATAGGAAACTTGCTACAGTGGACCCTAGTCACTTCAAATCTCTCTTCTCCATAGACTAAGACAGCATCCTTAGTTCTCTAAGATACTAACGGATGTTTAAACACAATCCAGTGACTATCACTCAGATTGGACTGTGTGTGAATCCATATGCTCAAAGCGTATGAGACACCAAGTCGCGTACATTTTTCAATGTACGGTTTCTCGGAGAGTATTTCGAAAGCCAAGCTTTCACCGATAGTTATTTTATGGGGATATCATTTCCATGAAATGACTTATATATTATCATTATTTTATAGGACAGCCACTGTCAGTGCGCTCCTACTAACCCTCTTATATACACAAGAATCTTTTCGTTTTTGAATTAAATCATAAATCATTATGATTATATCAAAACAATAGTTCCAAGAACCTAATGCTTGCTTCAATCCAAACATGGATCGAATAACAAGCATTATCCAAATGGAATTACCATGGCAACATGTAAAAGGTTGAATCGTAATCAACACAATGTTGATAATGATAACTTTCCGCTACAAGCCTAGCTTTGTACGTTGTAGTATTTGCCATCCATGTACGTCTTCCTTGAAGACTTATAGTACCATTAGGCATAATGCCTTGCGGTACATCAACTAGTATCCAAACTGGTTGATATAAATGGAATCCATTTGGATTATCTGGCACTTTGCCATAATAGGGAGTCGATACCTTGTATCACTTCCACATACGTAGTCAGTTGGTATTCCTCAATAAGATGGACGTCTTTATGAGGTTAGATCAGAAACCCATACCCCAGGTTGTTTTCTGACTCTCTTCGACTTACGCGGTTCTTGTGTATTCGAAGATTAATAGTAATGGTTTCATCATTGATGAACTATTTGTGTTCCATTAGGATTCAGTGCCTTGAACAGTATTACTACTCCGATTTTCATCAAGTATACTATCCTCCCACTTACCACTGCATATCGGTATTCCTCTTATGAAAACCGCATGGTGAGCAACAATCTAATTGTTCTCAGGTGAGATGTATAAGTACAATACTTATGGTATCCATTGGATGACCTACATTTGGCACTTATCTAATTTGGGTTCTTGTTTGGTATCATCCAAACTTATACCTAGCATCCCAAATCTAATAGGATGTGAAACCCGGTTTCTTTTCCGTTCATAACTAATATGTTATCTGTCAAACAGACTTTTATGGAACCTTATTCTAAATAAGTTCTTGCACTGTTTAGCGTATCCGTTGAAGGAAAGGTAGCTCAGAGCGACTCGTGATTACCTTATCATGTCTAACAAACTTCGGTTAATCCTATTCGGACACAACCTAAAACTGACGTGTTTCGGGAGGAGTCCTCGTTTGAAGAATACTATACTCTTTCAAGTATACTAGAAACTTTATTGCTTAAGTATTTTCCATTACGTCTTACCGTGACGGTTTCATACTTTAGCCGATCTGTTTGTCTATTTCGTGTCGAAACTTGAAAGTTTCCTATTTGTGTTTCAAAAGAAACACATACCATACGTGATGCCACATCCGTAAAGGTCATGAAATATTCATATCCATATCTAGCCTAGCTAGACATGGGCCCACTTGCTTCACTATGAACTAGGGCTAACAGATCAGTGGCACTTACACTTTTACCAAGTAAATGTGTTTTAGCACTTTGCCCAATAAACTAGATTCGTAGACTTTATTTGAATGTAATCAAATTAGTCCTGGTACCTATGCTCTTCAAAAGATACACGTCTGTGTGATGAGTCTTGTTTGATACCTTGACAATATGCCACAATTAAGTTTCTTAACTGATCAAATCAGTTTGAGCTATTTAATTGTCATGTTATATATTTGAGATATTATTTATATTCAAAATATAAATCTCTGTTATTCACATCTAATGTGTTTATCTCAATATCATCTTTATATAATGAAACACTTTAGTGTTCTTGAATATAGAGATACACCCGCAATGGGTTATACGCGATATAGAGATAATATTTCTAGTCAAACTAGTTACATTATAACATTTTCCAATTTTAGGTACACACCCGAGGGTAGTTCCTAAACTTAGGTATCTACGGTTAAAACAGCGACTTTCATCCCGTTTCCAATTCGCAGATAAATCTCAATCGAAGTCAGTATCCTGTTCAAAACAGATTCTGAACATTAATATATATATTTTATGTATTACACAAAGTATCTAAAATCTAATTTTAATACTAGCTGTGAACATAATTATGACAATCATTTTTTGAAGACAGAGCCTTGCTCGTCTTCAATTCCTTCTTGGGATATGTCATTTTATCTTCCTAGAAGATAATAATGATTTTGCCTTTGCCATTTTCAATATTCCGGTAGCCTTTGGCCAAGCCTCGGGTTCTAGAATATTGAGTAAGGTGTGCGTTGCACTACTTGCCTAATTGCAAACTTTGACTCTGTCTCCTTGAGAATAGTCATTAATTCTCCAAGAATATTTATTGCAATTTTAAAAGTACTTATAAGATCTAATCTTTGAATATCCTTCAATTTCAATATCATACTTTAAGAATCTAATCCTTAGTTCTGATAAAGAAATTAATGAGTCTATATGACAAGTATAGTGGATTAAGCACTAAAGTTATCATTACATGAATATTCCAAATATCATGTTCCACTTATTTGCTTAACTCTGGGCTTAGGCTTAATATATTATTTTATCAAATAAAATAACTTATTATTTTCCAGGACCATCCTGAAATTTATTCCCAATTTGAAATTAAAGTCGTTTAAATACATTTTCACCCAGGATTATGTCTTAAACCCAATCTTTCATTTATATCTTGATTCTAATAGTCCAACTATTTAATCAACGATTTGTGGTACTATTTGTTATAATTATAATAGTCCAACTACATAATCAAATATAATCTAAATTAATTAACCTCAATTACATTGATTACTATAATCCAATTATAAATCAACTGTAAACTGAAATTAATTAATTCAAATATATTGATTAATATAATCCAATTATATATAATCAATTATAATACAGTCCAACTGTTAATTAAAACAACAATTTAAATATTAGTCCAACTAACATTTAATCCAGCGACGAAATAATTTAAATGAGCGCATGTGGCGAGTACTTGAACGAGTATTGCAAATTCAATTCTTGCCTCCCACTATTTTTTTCGGCGAGCCTCTAACCCTCTGTCGAGTACTCGGGAAACCGTGTTTCCTAATGGGCTGGGATCCCATTAAATATCACACAATCTTGACTTTGGCCAACAAATTGTATATAATTAACTAGGTAGATCTCTAAGATCAATTGGATCCAATCCAATTCCTAGATCCAGGGGGACATCCAAGTCTGAAACATATATCTTATATATGCCAATACATCCAATGTATTACCTAACCTTTTTCCTCTGAATCAACTAAGCCTTGGCTTTGGCACAACAAACTTAGTGATCCCAGTCAAGCGCGACCCATTGACCATGGAAAGCTTCGTAATCAATGTCGATGGACAAGAAGTGGTCTTGACTTTGGCCAACAAACCACAAACTTGGACAAGACACTGATATGGAACAAAGCCTTCGTGATTCAAACACATCTTCGATAGACAAAGGCCTTGACTTTGGCCAACAAACCAATGCCGTCTCGGATCTTGAGTGAGAATCACTCAATGGAAGGAAAGACGCTTAATATTGAGCGAGGGTTTTTCAGGTGCAAATTGGCAACCAATTTATTATCTTTGTTAAGGTCTCATCATCATACACCCTTAAACATGCATTCTAAACACATAATAAAGGGCATATGAAATAAAATAATAATGATATGCGGATGGATATTTTACATTGATCCTAGATCAAATCTCTCTCTTTCTCTCTCCAGCTAGCACTTGTATTACTTCTACCCGTTACACTACACTTCTAAAGAAACCTCATTTATATTGAAGGGAATAGGTGAGAAGAGAAATACAATGAGAAGAAAGGTGATAATGCTGGACACGCAGGTCCAATTAATAAATCAAATTTATTACAATTTCCAAAATTTTCCCACCCGACTAATATCCATCTGATATACATTATTCATGCATCGCAACCATGTATTCATACAAGCATGTTATCAATCAATCTAATCCAATTAATTAATATGATAATTAGCGATCATCCAATGTTCAAACAACGATTTGATTTTGTTCGAGTCAAACTCGTTTTGCAAACATGTACTCAAAGTACAATTTCTACGAATTAATTAAATTACATAATTAAATCCAATTTAATACGCATTTAATTCTAATTCTCAATTTAATTCCAAATTAAATATTACACTTTATTAAATAAACCTTTACGACTTAAATTCCAAATTTAATCGTTACGGGTCTCAAAGCCCGATTAATATCCAATATTAATTTAATTAAAGTCCAATGGGCTTTTAATTAATTTCTTCAAGGCATGGACTTTTGGTCACTCGGGTCAAACCGAATGACCAAAATCCAATTCGGGAGTTACCCCATAAGCCCAAAAATTAATTTAGGCCCATTAGGCCCAATTAAACTTTAAAGGTTCATTAGTCGCATTTTTTGCATTTTGGAAGCGGTTTTGGGCCTAATTGGATCCAACCAATTTTGGCCTAAACCAACTTTGTACAACAAAGTCCAATAAACCCAATTAACAACTTTAAAAGCCCAAATCCAATTTTAAGGCCCATTTTAATTAAATTACAAAATCCAATTTTACAATTCAATTAAACAAAGTGCATAGCATTATTAATTACCCAATCAAAGTTTCCAAAACACCAAATTTATCCAATTAATCATGCTTAACATTATGGAATCATGTCCAACATAATTTGATCAAAACAAAACCCAAATATACATGCTAAAGTCTCGGCCAAATGGGGATTTTGTGTCCAAATTCAAATTCAATCCAATTGAACCCAATCAAACATAAAATCAACATCCCCTAATGATTTCCAAGTCATCCAATGAACAAAAAATCAAAAAATTCCAAGACAATATGGGCTATATGTATTCGGCCAACTTAAACAATTTAGGGAAAATTGTTCCAAACTAATTTTCGACAAATTGACCCAATCAATCCTCAATCAATTAAATATACTTTAAGCAAATTAAATCATCCAATTTCATTAAACATGCTCAAAATCAAGTTTATCCAAATTTGTCAATTTGGCCAACACAAAATTGGGGAAATTTTTTCCAAACACAATTTCTTCAATTGATCATGCACAATATTAATTCAACCTCATTCAAGCATACTTCATCAAACAATTCAACCAAATCATGCTTAAATCAAGTTTCCCCATTTTAAAATTAACCCTAACCCTAACTTTTTCATGCTTGACCAAAGCTCAAGATACCATTGTTGAGTTTCTATATTAGGTCCCAAGATCATGAAATCAAGCATAAAATTCGCATGAATACTTCAAAGGAATAAGGCGGAATTCATACTCACATTGAATGGATTTGATGCATCAAAGGACACAAGCCTTCTCCTTATCTTTAAGGTCACGGCAATGAGCTCTCAAGGCAGTGGGCTGAACGTTTTTTCTCTGCTCAATTGACTTCAAGATTCGGCCATGGAAGACCACCATTGAAGCTCCAAGCTTCAAGCTTCAAAAACAAATCCAAGCTCATAAATTCGTTTCCCTATCTCCATAATATAACCCAAGGTGTGTGCTAGCACTACTCTTCTCTTCTCTATTCTCTCTCGGCAGAACTGCAGAAAAAGAAGCAAGAATTCGGCTCCAAGCCGTGAGAGAAGAGAGGAAAAGATGAGGGAAAAGAAATTGGTTTCCATGAAACACTATTCACGAAAAAACGTAAAATGGTGAGATAGAGAGAGTAATAAAAGAAAATGTATTACTTATATATTTATTTTTATTTTCCAAAAAAAAAAATCAAATACACAAAACATCTCATTTATTAAAAGTCAAAAAGCAAATGCCTTTAATGCTTTTCAACTACCACATCAATCACTCAAATCAATCAATCAAATTGTCACATCACTCAAAGTGACATGTGATTTGACGCTTGATGCGACTTGCGATTTGACGCTCGATTTGACTTGCGTGCCGCACTCGAATTCGAAATGCGAATGCGTTTGCAAACAATCGCGGGCTTGAGTTCGGTAATTCCAAATTAACGAATTTTCCGTCGCGTCGTAATTAAATGATTACGCCTAGCGAAATCACTATTCACGTCGCTAACGAATTAATTCTAAATTAATTCGTTCACCCAAATTAAATCTAATTTCAATTCCGCGTCGAAATCCAATTTCGTATAATATATCGAATATATTATTTTATCGATTAATTCCAAATTAATCGTTCTCTCTCTTCTCTTTAATAATATTTTATCCCAGATAAAATATCTCCGCAATTAATCCAGATTAATTTTCTCTCTCTTCCAATTAATCCCAGATTAATTAAAGTGCGAGTCATACATCATCGGTGAATCTTTGGAAAGCGACCCTGAGATCCCCGGATATGTTGGCAGTAAATACGATCGTCGGACTATCCGAACACGTAAGTACCTCGTACTACGTTTGTACCGATTTACAAGACAAGGTTGGCTTCTAGCAAAGCGCCATGCCTACCCAATTCTCCGGAAATATCCTTATAGGAATATGTGATCTATATCAAGCGTAGTATACCGATATTGGCGTATTTCTGTCCAGTATCGGATGTTCACATGCTAGGCTTGGGGCTGGACTTGTGTCTGCCCAGTACGAAGCACATATCGGATGTCTGGTAACTAGTCTCTATAATCGGATATTCATGACCTTGTCATAATATCCGATAGCTCCAGCATTTTAGAGAACGAGTTTCGTATCCTACGTGACCATCATCTCCATATGACTGGAGTGACACTTCCGTCTTGACATCACAACCCAACACACTACGATTCTCAATATACCCAGCATCGGCGTACACAGAACCGGTTAAAGCCCTGGATGACCTCAACTAAAGTATATTGATTGTCGTATGTATTAGCGGGGCAAGTCTCAGGTTAAGACCAAATACACCTACCCTGATTGCAGACTCCCATAGACACATAGTCAATACTACCAATGGGATTCCGCGAGGGGTCTATCCAGAGCGAAGCTGTTTCCCGTACCATCGGTAAAACACAACCTCCTATTACACTTGCATGAGTATCCTATACCCAAATATATGAGAACTATGTCGTTGTTCCCTCACAAACGCGCACAAGTGTAATACTACTCTTTTACGTATTTATCGATGTCCAATCTCGATAATACTCTGACTAGGGATATTTATGATTTATCCTTCGTGGACTGATACTGTCTCATATCATTCTCTGTCCAGGAACAAATCATATGGACCTCTCATCATTTATATATCTAGATGATCTAATCACAAATGATAAGAGTGCAATCTCCTTTGTCACACATAGTTAATTTGTACAACAACACTGTGATCTGTACAATAGTGACGCTATGGGTTATATTGCCCAATAATATTTACCAACCAGCCATATAGGCGGTATCCTGATTAAGTCAAATTAAAACCAGTTTAAAAATAATTTCCAACCGACCAATATAGCGGTATCCTTATTAAGTCAGGTTTTAAATAATTTATATATTATAATTAAGGGAGATTAATCTAAATTATAAAAGTAAAAAGTTTCACCTTTACCCCAACAGTAAATTAACTACCGAACATAAAAGAACAAAAAGAAAATAAAATAAAGTTTTATTACAAAAAGTAAAATTGCATAATCGAAAATACTAAAAGTAAAAAAACTTAAACACACAAGATGCAATCCTTAAAGTCCTTACAAAACTCAAGGAAGGCATGATTTGAATTCTGACATCGAGCTAAATTTATAGGCGTCAGTAGGGGTCGGACGTCGCGGTGCACAGCTCGCGTCACAGTGCAGGTGATTGTCGACATGGCAGCTTCTGGTTCGTTGGCTTCAGATTCTGGATAAGGTGATATGGTGACACGTGGCAAGGTGGTTGGAAGCTCAATTATTGCGACACATGACGACTCGTAATTGGCTGATTTCAGATTTTTATCCGCCATGTGTCAATTTGGTTAATTGAGTCAATAATTGGTGTTGACGGGGCGCTGATGGTGGCGACACGTGGCGAAAGTGATTGTCGGCACCATAGAATGATGACACGTGGCACGCTGTGATTGGTTGATGATGACGTGGTGATGACGTGGCACTTTTACTCGGTCAATCGGTGTTGTGGATGATGATGTGGCAGACACGTGGAGTGACACTTGGCGATGGCGACTGTCGGCACCGTAGGATGATGACACGTGGTACGGTGCATGTTAGCAGATCGGTTGCGATGGTGACACGTGGCATGGCGCACGTTAGCAAAGTCAAATTTTTCAGATTCTACCTTGTGGACCCGGCGCACGTTAGCAAGTCTTGGTGCATGTTATACGTCGCGATGCCAAAGGCTTGCGCGTCGCGACGCGCAGAATTACGAAAATGCCATTTTGTCCAATTTTCACTGTTTTGGGACCAAATCACCTCTAGAGAGTCCTGAAACTTTATTTATCTACAAAATAACACAAAACACATCAAAATATTCACAAAACTCAAGAAACTATACAAAATATTAGGTCAAATGAGTGAGAAATAGTGATATAATTACCACTCATCACACCCCCAAACCTAACATTTGCTAGACCTCGAGCAAAACATAAAATAAAATAACAGAATAAAATTTAACTAAGCCACTTTCATAGGGATCACGGTTGCATTAGCGTATGCAGCAAGCCTTTAAACCCCTAGGTGTCCCTAGTGGACGAGTTGTAGTCTCGTGAGGGTTTACATCAATGATACCCACAAACATTTTACAAAAGTAAAAAAGGTAGTGAAACTAATGCACACAAATGCAAAAAGACAAGAGAAAATAGAATAAAGAAGTTAGTGACTAATCAGGTGAAACTTCTACTCCAAGTTACTAGTTGTTTTGTTTCGTTCTAAATTAATGAATAAGTAAATTCTCCGGTTATATTTACTATTCTCCATATACACATCCAACAAAATATTAATCAACTCATTTTTACCCACAATAGTCATAAGTGTAGTTGATAAGAGAGTAATATTTGTGTCCTAAAGTTTTATCAGAATTCACACCTTTTTGCAGCAATGGAATAATTTGTCTGATTTTCTGATTTTTTCTTTGATTTTTGATTTTTTTTTATTTATATACAATATCTTCCATCTAGGTAGCGAGTGTTGGGTCGGTGGCTCCCAAACCAGTTGGGTTTTGGGCACCAGGTGTTAAAACACCCCTACGAACTTAATTACTCAGACTTCAGATATATATTTTTGCAACATCCTTGATCCATATAGCGATCTTTGGGCCAGTGACGCCCAAACCAGTTGGCTTTAGGGCACTAGGTGTTAAAACACCCTTACAGACTTAATAACTCGGACCTCATACATTTTTTTTTTACTCCATCACTTTTTGAGATGCTTTCTCCAATTAAACTAGAGCACTGAATATTACAAACTTTTCAATTACAGCTAATGTCCATATGTTACTATGTATGTTGATAATACCTGCCAACTGAGCATATGAATATCCATTTTAGTCAGTTTTATGGAGAATTCACAAATTAAATAATTCAAAAGGAATTAAATAAAAATTAACTTTTTCTTAAATAAGTTTGAGATACGTCTCAGGAGTGAAAACTTCTTACTCAGCTATCTCTTACTAATTTCAAATTTTTAGTCAAAATAAAAACACAAAAACGCAAAATATTTTTGTAATTTTTAAATTTTTTTTGTATTTTTTTTCGAAAAAATTTTGCACTAAAAATAAAAACAACACACAAACTAAAAACAAGGTACTGATCAACTAATTTCATCCCCCAAACCTAAATGAGATATTGTCCCCCAATGTCTTAAACAGTAGAAGAAGAGTTTGGAAGATAGTACATAGTTAGCTGAAATTCTACACGAAAAGTTAAAGGTTAAGATCTGGATTAATCCGACACCTCTTACCACGATTGTCCTCAGACCAATTTATCTTTGAAATGATAGGGTCAACTTGTGGTTCATAGTCTAAGATTTGGTCAATTAGATCCGGAGTAGTTCTGGCAGTGAAGATGAGTTCTTTTAAAGGTTTTGACACGAACCCATTTCTTCGGGCATCATCAAGAAACACACGAAGAAAATCATAAAATCCATCAACGTAAACAGCCCAATTGGTTTCTGGTGTATGTTCAAGTTCGCCCAAGAGCAGCACTATAAAAAATTCCTCCAATGTACCCAAGCCACTTGGCAAAGCATTAAAAGCATCAGCACCGTTAATCATTTCTACCAATCGTTCAGACATACCTGGCACGATCAATTCATCTTCGTTTGATGGTCCAATAAAATTTATCTCCGCCAATGGTTTTGGAATGATTCCCAAAACGTGACTGCCGCATTCCTGTACGGCCTTTGAAACGATTCCCATTAGTCCAAGATTACCTCTGAAATATACTAAATGCATATTCCTTGCAGCTAAGACTCGACCCAATTCATGTGCTGCTTCTATGTATTGTGGCTTAGTACCAACACTAGTACCGCAAAACACACAGATGATTTCAATTCGTCTTCTTGAAATGGCTTCCATGTTTTACTCTGGATGTCTTCAAAAGTGCAATGATGAGTTGAATTTATAACACCTGAAAAGGGTGAGTAATAATAGCACTAGTATCTTCCAAAGGACGATTGTTAGCTAACTAATAAAAGAAATCGTGAACGGTCAAAAAGTCTGGATTCTGTCTACGAAAATAAAGATAATTACAACAAAAAATGCAAATCAAAGCAATAATTAAGGCAACGGAATTGTGTACGCAATACGCCATTCGCTTAGTATAAATTCATTAGGATGCGTCTCAAAAATCCATTCCTTACTCAGCCATCGCTAATGAATATCTCTATCTTTGCCAAACACCATTCCTTCTGTCTTATGCTTTGGTTGAGCTTTTCCCTACAAAAATAACACACAAAATTAAAAACTCTACAACATGTATACACAAACTATAAAAATAGAAATTACAACAAAGTGCATGGGTTGCCTCCCTGCTAGCGCTAAATTTTTCATCTTCAGCCAGACGTGACTGAAATCTATCTGTCAATGAGGTTTCAGCGTCGTTTTAGATGTCCGAGTAAAGATAATCCCGTGAGCGTTGCTTTTGAAGGGTCTCTTCCAACGGTAAAGGGGCAAAAAGACTTTTGTCTCATTCAGTGCTCGTGCCACATTTTTAACCTTTGTTGCTCCAGTGGTTCTGAAAAGAATGAAAGAAAATTAAGAGGTCTTGTATGATGCTTGACTTTGAATGGGAGTTCCATTCTGTCAAGCTTCTGGTGATTTCTCTAAATTGTACTCCCTGATACAGCGATGTTTCACCTGAATACTCTGGATCTTCAATTTGGTCTGACAATTGCTCCTCTATTTTCTCTGTTTCTTACTCCACCTTTTCTTCACAGATGAATTTTAAAATTTCCGTATTCAAATCTTCATCAGTCATTTGTGAAATGCATGCTCCATAAGTGTCAATCTGAGGATGTAAAGTTATGTCTGTTTTTAGATCTCCATCCTCTGATCTGAGTGAAATGATTGGCTCAGGTAAATCTTCTTCAAACATCAATGCAATAGATGCTCCAAGATCTTCATTTTGAGGATTGAAAGTTTGATCATCCCTTGTTGGTGCAGTTGGTACAAAGAGCTCAACTTCTTCATCAGAATCAGAGTCTGAATAATCAAACAAAGACTTCGCTGGTTTGTGCTCCTGAATTAATACCTATGATTTTTGATACTGCTCGGCCTCCTCTTCCGCTAAAATGTTATCATGAAATGCTTGGTACTCGAAGGCTTCATCTGTGTCATCTGAAAATGCTCCTTGAGGTATGTAGTTCTGGTTTTCTGTTAATTGTCTTGTTTGATCAGTCAGTCTCTGAATAGATGCTGATTGTCTCTGAATACTTTCGAGTTGATTCCGGTAAGTTTCAAGCATCGTATCCAACTATTCGTCTTGTTTCTTGAACCAATCTTTGAGCATGTCAATCATCTGATCTTCTTCTGATGGTTCTGGTTCTTGTTGAAGATAATAGGTGGGTGGTGGATAAGATGGAAAATGTGGTTTTGTGAAATGTGATGGTTCTTCATACCATGAAGAATTTTGATAGCCCTGCCACCCTGGATTGTAGTTGTACTCTCAATGATCTCTCGGGTGGTTACCATTACATTTGTCACATCTCCCTATTGCGTCTTGTTAAGCAAAGGTGGTATTGCTTGGTTCTGGCATCCAGTGATAATTGTTGGGCTGGACAACAGGCCTCAGAAAACCGGACTGTTGCTCCCAGATTTGGGGTGTATCTTCTTCTAGTAAAGCTCGTGATCTCTCAATCTCCCAATAATGTTCCATTTTTCAATCACCTGAAAACAAAAGAAATAAATAAAAATTACAGATAAAAATAAAGAAAATTAGATACAAGTAAATTAGATCGCTTCAAAATTAATAACTCAAGAAAAATAAGTCACCGACAACGGCGCCAAAAACTTGATCGGCGTAAACACACACGTATAACGCAAGCGACGTATCGTTCAAGTAGTATAAAAATATCGATCCCATGAGGACTTAATTTCTACTGTTGTTATTAATTATTGATACTATTTATTTACAAGTATCTAATTATAAGGAGAAGAGAATGATTTCTTTTGTTGGTTGAATGTGGATTTGATAAATAAAATACTTAAAGACATAAAAAGAAAATACAAAGGAAAATAACAAAAGACTCAAAGATCTAGGGTTGTGACTCCACACAATATTAATATAAAGATAAATTGATTCTCTTATCTATTTGTAATAAATCAGTTTACTAACCTGGAACACGAAATTATGCAAATGCCTATGTCGATGGTCAGATGCAAATACCCAGTATAACCCAATTGAACTATATGTCTATGTCAACCAAATTACCTGGATTCATTAAGATCAAGTTCCAATTATGGTTACCCCCGCCCAACAGGTATATGTCTATCCTGGAAGGAAATCTATTAAAGGGTTATCTATCCTCAAGGAAGATCATGGGCTATTGAATCTAAGACTGAAACCTAAAATCCCTATGTCTAGTTCATTTTAAGTTTACCACATCAATCTTATTGGTGATCAGACAACAAAAAGCATTAGCTTAAGACTCAATAAACAAACTAGAGAATTACCCAATAAATAATTAAAAGAATTATTAGCCTAGTAATATTGTGTTTCATCACTTCCCTAGAATAAAATAAAATGCTGGGGTTAGAGAATCCACTTTTAGAATCTCAAATTATTATAATATGAAAATTGCCAGTATTATCCAATTAAGTTGAACTAGCCATAAAGGCGGTGTTATTATTTATCCATAAACCAGCCATATAGGCGGTAATTATCTGTCACCTAAAGACCAGCCATATAGGCGGTGTCACATTATGTTACATAATTAAAACCAGCCATTAAGGCAGAATCAACTTTTAATTCATATTATTAAGTCACAATTTTCATATTATAATTGAAGTGAGATTAATCTACCTTTATTATTTCTAATTTAGAAATCTCCCTTATTATAATATATATAAATCTGTGTGATATTTACCAACCAGCCATATAGGCGGTATCCTGATTAAGTCAAATTAAAACCAGTTTAAAAAGAATTACCAACCGACCAATATAGCGGTATCCTTATTAAGTCAGGTTTTAAATAATATATATATTATAATTAAGGGAGATTAATCTAAATTATAAAGTAAAAAGTTTCACCTTTACCCCAGCAGTAAATTAACTACTTAACATAAAAGAACAAAAAGAAAATAAAATAAAGTTTTATTAGAAAAAGTAAAATTGCATAATTGAAAATACTAAAAGTAAAAAAACTTAACCACACAAGATGCAATCCTTAAAGTCCTTACAAAACTCAAGGAAGACATGATTTGAATTCTGACATCGAGCTGAATTTATAGGCGCCAGGAGGGGTCGGGGGCGTCGCGACGCTGGTGATTGTCGACATGGCAACTTCTAGTTCTTCGGCTTCAGATTCTGGATAAGGTGATAAGGTGACACGTGGCAAGGTGGTTGGGAGCTCAATTATTGCGACATGTGGTGGCTCGTGATTGGCTGATTTCAGATTCTTATCCGCCACGTGTCAATTTGGATAATTGAGTCAATAATAGGCGCTGACGTGGTCCTGACATGGCGACACATGGCGAAAGTGACTATCGGCACCATAGAATGATGACAGGTGGCACACAGTGATGGTTGATGATGACGTGGCGATGATATGGCACTTTGACTCGGTCAATGATGAATGGTAAATCTATCACTATTTCCCACTCATTTAACCTAATATTTGTATAGTTTCTTGAGTTTTGTGAACGTTTTGATGTATTTTGTGTTATTTTGCAGATAAATAAAGCATTGGAGACAATTTGGGGGCAAAATGGACAAAATTGGACAAAAAGGGCATTTTCGTCATTTTGGCGTCGCGACGCTGAAGCCTTGCGCGTCGCGACGCCCAGCCTGCGCCGGATATGCTAACGTACGCCGTCAACCACGTGTCAAAATCTGATTCGTCAAAATCTGCTAACGTGCGCCGATCATGCTAACGTGCGTCGTGCCACGTGTCACAATCACAACGGTTCTACTAACGTGCGTCGGACGCCACGTGTCAAGATCCTATTCGACCAACCTAAGCGCGTGCCACATGTCCTCTTCCTATTGGACCGAATAATCGATGAATCAGAGCTTGCCACGTGTCACCATTCTATTAGACCGAATTTCCACCCAATCACAAGCTGACACGTGTCAGAATTTCATTCGACCGCATTGCCAGCCAACCAGAGCATGACACTGTTAGTTCATTCTAAGGTCCCAAGATCAAACAAGACATGAAAACATGCGTGAATACATCAACGGAGGTAGCGGAATACTCACATTGATCGGTTATGTCGATTTGAAGACGAATTGAACCAAGAAACTCACTGCCTTGGTGCGCCCACTGTAGCAGCCCACTGCCCTGCAAAACAGAAATTTGAGTGAAGAAACGGAGCTCCGAGCTTCGTCCGATGGATCCCGACTCATGGGTGAACCTCCCTACCACCTTCGCAAGACTCGTAAGTGTGCTAGTACTTGATTTCTCACCATGAGAAACCACTCTTGGCTTCCTTTGTTCACGCCATTTCGTTCCACAACCAGTGAAGATTTTTCAGTTTGGGCGTGAGAGAAGAGAGCATTTTGAGAGAGATAAAATTGTATTGTGTAATTAATTTTTGTTACCAAAAATTAATTTATATTTATGCCATAATATTTATTAAATTAATAATAAACTTATGACACAAATCATGCAATGGCTTAGAGTGTCAAACACTCAATTTCCATGCAAAACCATAGAGTGCATTGTACACTATCTACATGCAATGCATTAGAATTAAATAATGCATAATATGACATGTGTCATGTGGGCCCCACACGTTTCCAAATGAAAGTGGGCCCACGTGCACTCACGCGTTCGGTTCGATATTTCCGAAATAACGAGCTTACGTCGCGAAGTTAATTAAATCGAATAATTGCGGCTAGCGAAATTATTATTACGTCGCTAACGAATTAATTCTAAATTAACTCGTTTGCCCGAATTAAAATCTAATTTTAATTTCGCGTCGAAATCGAATTTCGATTATTATATCGAATATAATAATTTTATCGATTAATTCCAAATTAATCGTTCTCTCTCTTTAGACGACATTTTATCCCGGATAAAATATCTCCGTTATTAATCCAAGATTAATTTTCTCTCTCTTCTGTATAATCCCAGATTATTCAAGAGTGCAAGTTGTGCGTCATCGGTGGATTATCGGGAAGCGACCCATGAGATCTCCGGATAAGTTGGCAGTAAATACGGTCGTCGGAGTATCCAAATCACGTACGTACCAAGTACTACGTTCTACCGATTACGAGACAAGGTCGACTCCTAGCAAAGCACCAAGTCTACCCAATTCTCCGGACATATCCATAAGAATATCAAAGATCTCGTATCAAGCGTAGTATACAATTGTATTGTGCATATCGGCCCAGTATCGGATAGTCACGTGCTAGGGCTGGGGCTGGATAAGTGTTGCCCCGTCCGAAACACATATCGGATGTCTGGTAACTAGTCTCTATAATCGGATATTCATGACCTGGTCATAATATCACGATTGGATGCGCATCACTTAAGAGCACTAATACCGTATCCTGCGTGACATCATCTCCATTATGACTGGAGTGACACTTCCGTCTTGGACATCACATCCAATACACTACGATTCTCTGATAAACCCAGAAGTGGTGTACACAGAACCCGTTTAAAGTCCCCCACCACCAAAACCAAAGTTTACCGATTGTCGTAAGTATTAGCGATGCAAGTCTCAGGTAAGAATATACACACCTACCTTGATTTCGGCCTCCCATAGACACCTAGTCATAATACCAATGGGATTCCGAAGGGTCTATCCAGAGCGAAGCTGTTTCCCGTACCATCGGTGAAACACGACCTCCTATCGCACTTGCACAAGTATCCAATACTTATATATATGAGAACTATGCCGTTGTGCCCTCACAACGCGCAAAGTGCAATACTAGCCTATTCCGCATTATCGATGTCCAGTCTCGATAATACTACGGCTAGGATATTAATGATAATCCTTCGTGGACTGATACTGTCTCATATCATCTCAATCCAGGAACTAATCATAGGGACCTCTCTTCATTTATATATATCTATGGTGATCTAATCACAAACGACGAGAGTGCAATTTCCTTCTTACATAGTTAATTTGCTACAACAACACAATGATCTGTGCAAATAGTGACGCTATGGGTCATATATCCAACAATCTCCCACTTGGCACATAGCCAGTCACTCGAGTGTCCTACACCCGAACTATGTAAGGTTCGCTCAAATTGCTGAGGAAAGTTTTTCATCAGCGGATTTGTTTGATTATCGTTTGACGCGATTATACGATCATCACATCGCCATGATGTATGATCCGAACGAATCAGATGATATAGAAGTATATATCTGGATCGTCGATGAGACCTTTAATTCCTTAGCTTGTGCCGACGCCTAGCTCAGCTGCTAAAAGAACTATATCTAATCTAATTAGATTTATTTCAATCCAAAAGACTTCTATTGCTGCCTCAGCTGCAGCAATAATCCGCATTTGTTGTTTATTCGGCAACAGTTATCTTGCTTGGAAGATTTCCAGCTCACTGTCCCGTTATTCAAACTTTATAGTACCGCAGTATTTAATTGTTTGGAAACTTGCAGTGGTGATCCCAGTCACTTCAAGTTCTCCTTCTCCATAGTTTAAGACAGCATCTTTAGTTCTCTCAGATACCAACAGATGTTCTTAATCTTAATCCAATGACTGTCACTTGGATTGACCTGATTGTGACTCCATATGCTTGAAGCGTATGAGACACCAATACAAGTACATTTTAAATGTACAATTTCCCAGAGAGTGTAACAACTCCAAATCTATCCCGTAGATCTTTATTCTCTAATAAAGGTTGTTATCTCCAGAATTCTACGGAGAATTTCGATGAAAAGCCAAGCTTTCAACAATAGCTATGGGAAATCACTGTTAGTGCAATCTCCCACTAACCTCCTTATATACACAAGAATATTTCGTTTTGAGTCAAATCATAAACCATTATGATTATTTCAAAACGACAGTTCCAAGAACCTTATGCTTGCATTGATCCAAACATGGATCGAATAACCCGCAAACCTTGTTTGTCGGTTATACAAAATCGTCAGGATGTTGTAAACATCCTCCAAAGGTTTCCTTTTCAGGAAAGCGATTTTGATTTGTAACTGACATATTTCATAAATGAAATATATAGTTATTTTTCAAGCATTTTCAAAATGGATTTACCATGGCAACAGGTAAAAGGTTGAACCGTTATTAACACAATGTTGATAACGATACCTTTCCGTCAAAAGCTTAGCTTTGCACGTTGGTATGTTGCCTTCCATGTGTCTTCCTTGAAGACATTTATAGTACCAATAGGCACAACGCCTTGTGGTACAACAACTAGTATCCAAAATAGTTGTTATACATGGAATCCATTTCGGACTCATGGCACTTTGCCATAACAGTGAGTCGATACTCGTATCACTTCCTCATAAACGTAGTCGGATGGTACACCACCATAAGATTGACATCTTTATGGGGCGAGATCAGAAACCCATACCCTAGGTTGTTTTCTGACTCTATCCGATTACGAAGTTCTTGTGTATTTGAAGATTAATGGTATAGTTTCATCATAGATGAACTATTTGTGTTCCATTAAGGACTTCGTGCCTTGAACAGTATTACTCCGATTTTCATCGAGTATCACTATCCTCCCACTGACCACTGCATATCGGTATTCCTCTCAGGAAAACCGCATGGTGAGCAACAATATATTGTTCTCATGTGGGATTTATAAGTATTATACTTAAGGTTTCCCTTAGGATGACCTATATTGGCACTTATCCAATTTGGGTCCTTAGTTTGGTATCATCCAAACGCTATGCCTGGCATACCCAAATTATCAGGAATGAGAAACCTCGTTTCTTCCCTGTTCATATCCTATATGATATCTGTTCAAACAGATATTATATGGAACCTTATTCTAAATAAGTTTTGCAACTGTTAATACATATCCGTTGAAGGAGTTAGTAGCTCAGAGCGACTCGTGATAAACCTTATTATGTCCAACAAAATTCGGTTTTTTAGTTCGGACACACCGTCTAACTGACGTGTCTCGAGAGGAGTCCTCATATGAAAGAATACCGTACTCTTTCATGTATATATGAAACTTACTGCTTAAGTATTTTCCATTCGGTATACCGTGGCGGAATAATACTATAGCCGATCTGTTTGTCTACTTCGTGTCGAAACTCTAAAGTTTCCGATCTGTGTTCTTCAAAAGAAACACATAACCACAACGTGATGTCACATCCGTAAGGTCACGAAATATTCATGTTCACATCTAGCCTAGCTAGATATGGGCCCACTAAATTCATCATGAATATGGCTAACAGATCGGTGGCCCTTTTACTATTACCAAGTAAATAGTATTTTAGGTATCTTACCTAATAAACTAGATTCGTAGACCTTATTTGAATAGTCAAATCTGTCCTAGTACCCACTCTTAAAAAGTGTGGATATACGAGTCTTCTTTAATTGTGTCCTAGACAACAATGCCACAAATAAGTCTCTATTGATCAAATCAATTGAGCTATTTATTTGTCATTTTATATGTTTGAGATTTTATTTATATTCAAAATATAAATTCTGTTATTTACATCCAATGTATTTATCTCAGTATCATCTTTATATAATGAAACACTTTAGTGTTTTAGAATATAAAGGTTTTATCCGCAATGGATTAAACACTGATATAGAGATAATGTCTCTAGTTAAACTAGTTACATTATAACATTTCCTAATTTAAGTACATACCCAAAGGGTAGTTCCTAAACTTAGGTATCTACGGTCGAAACAGCGACTTTCGTCCCGTTCCAATTCGCAGAGAATCTCGGTTGAGGCAGTATCCAGCTCACAGCGGATTCTGAACGTCAATACATATGTATTAGTACCACACTAAGTATTTAAAATCCAATTTCAATACTAGTAGTGAACATAACTTTGGACAAATATTTTTAAAGTTAGATCCTCGCCCTTTCTTAAATTCCTCGTGTCTTCCATATCCAAATGGTAGTCACTTGGGATAGTCAATTATCCTTTTCAATATTCACAAACCTTTGGTCAGCCTTGGGTTCGGAATATCGAAACGATGTGCACCTTGTGCTAAATGCCCAATTGCAAACTTTGACTTTTCTCCACTAGAATAGTTGATGAGCGGAAAATATATCAATATTTACCGCCCCTTTTACTTAATATTTTGTTAGTTTCTCGGGTTTGATGAATGTTTTGATGTGTTTTAGTTTATTTTGCAGATAAAATAATATCGGGACTCAATGAAATCATTTAGGACGAAATGTGGATCAAATAAGGGCAATTATTGGACTTGATATATTAATTTTGG
>SKCR01001725.1:0-28134 GCA_019454045.1 Zanthoxylum bungeanum | reverse complement strand
GGACTATCCGAACACGTACGTACCAAGTACTACGTTTTTTACCGATTTACAACACAAGGTTAGCCTCTGGCAAAACGCCATGCCTACCCAATTCTCCAGAAATATTCTTACTGGAATATAAGATCTATAACAGGCGTAGTATACCGCAGTATAGTGTATATCGCGATCCAGTATCGGATGATCACATGTAAGGCCTGGGGCTGGCGATGTGTCTGCCCCGTACGAAACATATATCGGACATCAAGCAACTAGTCTCTTTGAATCGGATAATCCTGACCTTGTCATATTATCCCGATGGTTGCAACCATTATAGAGTACTAGTTCTGTATCCTGCGCGATCATCATCTCCATATGTCTGAAGTGATACTTCCATCTTGACATCACACCCAATACACTACGATTCTCAATAAACCTAGAAGAGGTGTACACAGAACCTGTTAAAGTTCTGGACGACCAAAACTAAAGTCTACCGATTGTCGTAAGTACTAGCGATGCAAGTCTAAGGTTAAGACCATATGCACCTACCCTGAAGCGGACTCCCATAGACACGCAGACATACTACCAATGGGATTCCGCGGGGTCTATCCAGAGCGAAGCTGTTTTCCGTACCATCGGTAAAACACAACCTCCTACCGCACTTGCATAAGTATCCTATACTTAAATATATGAGAACTATGTCGTTGTGCCCTCACAACACGCACAAGTGCAGTACTAGTCTATTCCGCATTATCGATGTCCAATCTCGATAATACTACGACTATGGATATTTAATGATTATACCTTTATGGATTGATACTGTCTCATATCATCTCAACCCGGAACTAATCATAGGGACTTTTACCATTTACATATCAAAGTAAATAAATTACAAAACGGTAAAAGGCAATTTCATTACCACATAGTTAATTTTGTACAATAATACAATATCATTTACAAATTTACAAAATAGTGACGCTATGGGTCATAACTGTATAACAATCTCCCACTTATGGATTCGACAACTGTTGGCTTACTTAAGGATCAAGCTGTGAAAGAGCCTTTGTACACACACACTTTGAGTCTGGTTCAGATCATCTATTCAAACGGTCGGATTTGAGTTGCATCGAGTACTTTGAAGGCTCTCTGGTTTCGACACTGAGCATCATTTGAATAGATGCTCTGTACAACTATTGGGACTATCTCGTAAAAGAGAGTAATATGGTATGACAGTACGGAACACCGCATCAAATGATCTACTTTGGCCGAGTGCAAGCAACAAAGAATAAAAAGATAAACCAAGTCTGGGGCGACCAGTCTATCCCTTCTCATGCAGTAACGGTTCAGGAATGAACCATCACATCAGCGACACCTCGGGAATGAGGATTAGCAAGCCGGGAATGGAACTCCAAGAATGGAACACGATTCGGGAATGAACCATCACATCAGCGACACCTCAGGAATGAGGATTAGCAAGCCGAGAATGACACTCCGGGAATGGAGCACGGTTAAAGAATGAACCATCACTTCAGCGACACCTCGGGAATGAGGATTAGCGAGCCGAGAATGGCACTCTGGGAATGGAGCACGGTTCGGGAATGAACCATCGCATCAGCGACACCTCGGGAATGAGGATTATAAAGCCGTGAATGGCACACCGGGAATGGAGCACGATTCGGGAATGAAACATCACATCAGTGACACCTCAGGAATAAGGATTAGCAAGCCAGGAATGGTACTCCAGGAATGGAGCAAGGTTCGGGAATGGACCAGGGGTCGAAGCACCTCACCACCACATCAACTCAGTTCGAAGTATTCCAGCATAACAGGTAAGTCAGGCGACAGCTGGCGAGCCAGGTAAGTAAAAATGCATACATGACTTTGATATGATTGTCACTGTCACACACTGCACAAGCCCATCAAAGTGGGGGCGACTGTAGACGCTTGTATTTTTGCATGAAAGCCCGATGATGAGTCTCGTTTGGAGGAACTACCCGATAAGTTGTGGAAGTTGCGGGAAACGGACGTAGGAAGGGAAAATTCAAAAACAAAACAAGTACGTCATCAGATTTAGTTCGTGTGTTCACTGCATGTGCATTCACCTAGCGTTCGTAAACACGTTCGAACGGCGAACAGATTACGGGCGTTCACGTAGCGTCTGTAAATGCATTCGAACGACTATCGAAAACACGTTCGAACCTTAAAATAGCAGCTCCAAATACCTTAAAACAGTCTAAAAATCACCCAAAAACCAGTCCCAAAATCACCCAAAAATATTAGCCAAAACCAAGACAAGATAGTCCCCGAAGATCGCAGAAAAACAGCAGTAAAAATAGAGAAAACATCGAAACAGCGAAGGAAAATAGTGAACCAGCGAACCAGGGAAGTAACGGAGCACTAACCCTTCTGGCGACGACGTAACACACTTCCGAGGAGCAACTTAAAAGGTAAGACCTGAGGGCACCCTTTATTACCTTTTTTATTTTGTAGTTTGGATGTGGCACGCTCGGTTGGACATGAAATATTTCCAACCAGGTGTGCAAGGTCCTATATCAAAGACGACCAAACTCCTGGTCACATCTTTCTTTAACGCTCCGTAATTTATTTATCGCACATTTATTTCATGTATTAGTTTTTTATCATTTCACATGTTTGTCTCTTCGTTTATGTGCTGTTATATGCATTATCATACTTCACGTCTATTTTCATGATTGCATTGTGTTAACGCTTGAGTGTTACCTCTCGTGGTATATCGGATGGAAACCCCGACATAAATTCCGTAGTCGAATCTGAATGGACGGTAGTGTGGTCTGTACTTGGGATGCAATTCCACGTACCGCTTGAGGAAGCATTCCTGAATGTGTTTATTGCATTATGGATGCCACTTTCGTCATTTCATTCGAACGCGTTCCCGAACGCTACTCGAATGCATGTATTTTGCCTCGCCCCCGTTCGAACGTGTTTCCGAATGCTGCACGAACGCGAGCATTCTGGAAAGGTTCCTTTATCATGTCTTAGGCATTTTTTGTGTTTATTGTTCCGCTACTTATTTTCTATATGTTGTTTCTTTATTTATATATTGTTAATCTAATGCGCATGGGCTAACTAGGGTGGATTAAAGGTCCTTTATTCGAGGGAAATGCCTAAAGGCTACCTTTACCACGATGTTTTGCCGCGCCGGACAAGGTACACTCGATTGAATGTGAAATGTGTTCAATCGGGCATACAAGGTCCCATATTATTTATTTGTTTATTCATGCATTGATAATTTAACGCGCATGGGCTAACTAGGGTGGATTAAAGGACCTCTATTATAGGGAAATGCCTAAAGGCTACCTTTACCACGATGTTTTGCCGTACCGGACGAGGTACATTCGATTGAATGTGAAATGTGTTCAATCGGGCATACAAGGTCCCGTATTATTTATTTGTTTATTCATGCATTGATAATTTAGTGCGCATGGGTTAATCATATTGGATTAAAGGTCCTTTATTTGAGGGAAACGCCCAAAGGCTACCTTTACCATAGTTTTGCAGCGCCATTCTTCCGTCGATCTTGTCATTTACCCTTTTTTGGTAGTTATGTTTTCATTATTCACTTTACATTCCTGTTGCGTTAGTGCTTGAGTGTTACCTTTTGCGGTATATCGGATGGAAACCCATACATAAATTACATAGCCGAATTCAAATGGATGGTAATGCGGTCTGTACTTGGGATACAACTCCACGTACTGCTCGAGAAGAATTCACGCATGTGTTTGTGTCTTTTTTTAGATACCACTTTGGTAATCTCATTCGAACGTGTTCCCGATCGCCACACGAACGTATACATTCTGCCTCTGTCCGTTCGAACGCGTTTCAGGACGCTACTCGAATGCACACATATTCTGTTTTATCATGCATCAGGTCTTACCCTGTTCGAACGCGTTTCTGAACGCTATACGAACGCAAACATTCTGTCTCATTTCCGTTCGAACGCGTTTCAGGACGTTACTCGAACACGCATACATCTTATTTTATCATGCATCAGGTCTTATCCCGTTCGAACACATTTCCGAACGCTATACAAACGCGGACATTCTGTTTACCGTTCGAACGCGTTATCAAACGCTCCACGAACGCGCATACAGTGAATAGATTTCTTTTCATCATATTTCACGCATGTTTGCTTCTTTGGTCATTTCTTTTGCATTACACAATTAACCATATCATTTCATTATTGACGTTTTTATCTTTGTTAATTATTTATATTTCTGCATTTATTTACTTGATATGTTCATGAGATTGTTTGCTCGCTTTTATTATTAATTATTTTGTAGTTGTTATTAATTACATTATTGAACTTTATTGTTTACTACGTTTATGAATTATTCATTTTGCCTTCATTTTTTTATTTACGATTATGGCTGTGCGAACTTGTGCGTTGCTTAAATTATCTTGTATGTGTTGCATGAGGCTTGGTTATACTATTGCATAAATCTTTTCATTACAATTGGCATAAGTAAGGGACCATTCCGAACCCAACGGTTTGAGGTCTTCCCTTGCGAGGGGTGAGTGCAGCCTTAAATCATTTCCCAGTTCACACTGGGTGACGACTCCATTTCATTTCTCCGGTTTAGTCCCCCGTGGGCTACTCCGTACTCCCGATCGGGCCGCGAGCCCGGGACAGCTTCGTCGATTTATATGTTCTACAAGTTGCTCGCATGATCTAGCAGCTGCTTGCATGATCCAGCAGTTGCATATGCACATAGAACGTAGGGGGCTCAAGGGGAAGAAGACAATGAAACTGCCCTAACGTTTGGTAAAGTCATGCACTATAAAAGGCCCAAGTGCAGAAAGAAAAGAGAAGAAAAAATGAAGACTCAAAATGAGAAATTATTTTAATTTCTTAGCTTTGTAATCCATAGGACTTTAATTTGTGTGCTTGTGCCCCTTGGAGGCATTTTCTTGGAATCAAATACCTCTTTCTGGGACTGTGTCTCATGAGGTTTGGACCTTACATGCGTATTGATAAAAAATTACGCAAACAATTTTTGGCGACCACAGTGGGAGCTTTGGTGCACGAAGTGAAGACGCCTCCGAAAAAGAACACTCAGACTGGTTCAAATACAGAGGAAGAGGGATTGGAGCAAACCAACCAACCTCACGTTCTAATGGTTGTGGTCCATTTTGAGGGTCTGGCAGAAACAAGTCATTATGACACACTATGCGAGAGTTCAACCCTAACGTGATGCGCGCTTTTTTCGGTGAATTCACCCAGGACATTGTGGAATAGGTTAGGCTTCAAAATACGCATGTCATAGATAAGTTTATTTCGACTAGTAATTCACATTACGAAAATATGGCCAAACACCCGAGTTCATTAAATGAGCTAATGGCCAAATGTGTAAACGGGGGGAAAATCCCACCATGGATTACACCTCCTCATGCATCGAGTAATCAAGAGGCTGGTCCAAGAAATGTTCCTCCTCCACAAGGGACTACGGCCCTAACAATACCCCGATGAGGGACAAATCTGTATGGGTTTTATTACGGAAATCCGGTAACGCAGCGGAATAGTGAAAAATCAAAATTTTCCGATTTCAAACCTTTTTCTCGGATTAATAAAGATTAATAAAATAAACTTATTTATTTTATTATCCAATAATCAAATTATGAAATAAAACATTATAAATCAAATTTATGTGAATTTATCGAATTACCCCTAAACAAGCATTTTAATTATTTTTAATCCGAAATTGTTCAAAACAATTTTGAATGATTCTAAATCATTTCTAATATGAATTTAACATATCTCAAATGTCAAATACAATTAGCAAATTAAATTTCCCAAAAATAGCCCAAGGCCGTGAGCTACCAAAGGAAGGGGAAATGTGCATTTTGCACTTTCTATGTTCAAAACACATCAAGTTGAAATCCAATCAACATAAGATTTCATATGTATCTTATACACATCAAAATACACAACATAAATGAAAAGCTCTAAATTTGGAAGTGGTCTTAAACCCTAATTTTTTCAATTTCTACAAATTGAAAAATTAGACCAAATTAACAAAATCCAATACTTCAATCATGTTTCTTTCATTCAAAACAAGTATCAACACAATGAAATAACTATAGATCAAATCTAGGTCATTTAAGAGTGGGTCAACAACTCTAGATTAGCAACAAGGTTCTAAAACCATGAAAAGAATGCTAACAAGCTTATTAGCAACATCATTTCAACTTCATACATGCTTAACCCATTCATCAAACTTTCATCCATCAAAAACAAAAAGAATAAAGAATATAAAAACTTAAGAACATCACAAGATGTTGCCAAGAACAAGAGGAACATTTTTCTCTCTAATGGCAAGTTAGAAATACTTACTTAAATCCAAGCTTTCTTTGATTTTTCCTTTTCTTTCTCTCTAGCTTCTTTGCTTTCCTTTAATGGAGTTTTGATAAAGTGTTTCAAGTTCATGGAACCCTAAAATTAAAAGAAACAATATATACTCACACTTTTTGCCTTGGCCGAAAATATAGCATATATAAATATCAATATATTTATTTTTGTTTCAATTAATTTCAACTTTATCAACTTGTCCACTTGGTTAAAATGATCATTACACTTTAATGAATAATTCAAACAAGTCAACAATTGCAACTAAGTCATTAAATAAAATATCATAACTTAAAATATTCATACTTTAATTAATTTAATCATTTAACAATTAAATAATTAATTAATTAATTAAATACAAATATATTAAATATATGTATTATATTTACATTAAATATTAAATACATTTATATTTTATGATATTAGTCAAATATCTCAATTTGACAATTAGTTAATGTGTATTTGAATTAATCTAACATTAAATACAAATACACAAAAATTAAGGAAATGACTATCGGGTCCCTACACATGTATTTTGCGTTTAACCTTTAAACGACTTTATAAATAATCAGTATCATTTATAAATGTTGCCTTAGTGCTCTACGACTATATTTCATTAGTGAGACTCTCTAGATTCAGGCATATCCTTCACGAAATCTAATTTCGTGTCCATAATTTATCCACCCGTAAATTATGACGATCACGGATAAACTCGCTGAATCATACAGGTCGAGGTCATGGAAAATGTATAATTCCTCCGTCATAGGTATCCGGATAAATCCCAGAGATATAGATGTAAATGTCAAATCTCTATAGGGATTATCCAATCGACTATTCTATTAGCAATCTCAAAAAGAACATTTAGAACTAACTTCTAAAATGTACCACGGGCCCATGGTTTTTATCTGATTGCTAATCATATGGACTACCTATGCTCTGATACACAGAACTGACAGATCCTATCTCGATACACACAGGACACCCTGAGGATCTATCTACACCCAACGAACAGGCGGAGGTCTGATCTAAATAGATCGGTGACGTGACTACCATCTAAGTGTGGAAGATGTCTCATGCGCCCACAGTGGTATCTCAAGTCGAAGAATCACAAGTGCTACTCAACCCGATAAGATTCTTATTGACGTTGGTGTACCATCCATTAAGAATCTTCGGTGAGTCATTCAGTGTTTATCCACTATAAACACCTACACGTCTATACTTGTCTCCAAGACTTATGGTTCATTGAGAAACCATTGGAATCATATATTACAGTATACGACATGTACCGGTCTCAACGGGTTTACTATACTGACCAAGAAGTGTAAACCTTGACCGGGAACTATCTGAGAATGACAACGTCATGATACAACTCAATGTCAGTTGCGACTCTTTTGCAACTGCACCATGACTAGTCATTCTAAGGTCATTACGTCTTTACCATATTAAAAAGATACATTATATTATAGAAACTGTATATATTATTCAAAATAATAATGTTTTACAGAAGTATTCATAAAGAAATACAACCGGGAATTGGCATTCTGAGCACCAACCCCAACAAAAACTCCCACTTGCTCTAGTGCCAATAACGATTGTATCTAATACCCATCTACTCCACGTGTTTTTCAAACAACTTCGGAGGTATGGCCTTTGTCAGCGGGTCTGCTACATTATCTTCACTCGGTACCTTGCACATGACTATATCCCCTCGTGACACAATCTCTCGAATGATGTGGTACTTGCGTTCCACATGTTTCAACTTCTGATGCGCCCTCGGTTCCTTTACTTGCGCAATGGCTCCAATATTATCATAGTATAATGGAATCGCATTCTCGATACTTGGGACAACTCCCAATTCTGTGACAAAGTTCTTTATCCACACAGCCTCTTTTGCAGCTTCAGAAGCTGTAAAATATTCCGCCTTAGTGGTGGAATCTATTGTTGATCCCTGTTTGGAACTCTTCCAACAAACTGTACCTTCGTTAAGGGTAAATACCAATCTAGATGTAGACTTTCTATCATCGGGATTCGATTGGAAATCGGAATTCGTATACCCGTTAACTTGCAGTTCGTTTCCTCCATAAATTATTAACTTATCCTTAGTACCTTTAAGATACTTGAGGATATGTTTAATGGCCATCCAATGGTCATTACCTGGATTGGACTGATATCTGCTAGTTACGCTAACAGTGAAACTGATATCAGGCCTTGTACATAACATGGCATACATTATGCTACCCAAACACGAAGCATAAGGTTGGTTAGACATTCTAACATTCTCATCTTCTGTTTGTGGACTCATCTTCTTTGAAAGATGAATCACATGTCTGAACGGTATGTTTGCTATCTTACAGTTACCAAAATTATACAGTTCCAAGATCTTATCTATCTACGTTGATTGGGATAACCCAATCAGCCTCATTTGTCTATCTCTATAGAGTTTTATCCCTAAAACATAGGAAGCTTCTCCCAAGTCCTTCATGGAGAAATTCTTACAGAGGTACGCTTTGACGCTTTAAAACATACCTAAATCAATCCCAATGATTAAGATGTCATCAACATATAGGACTAAAAATACAACCATGCTCCCACTGGTCTTCTGATACACACAGGATTCTTTCGAATTCTTGAGAAAACCAGACGATCTAATAATCTCTTCGAATCGAAGATTCCAACTTCGTGAAGCTTGTTTAAGTCCATAAATGGACTTCTTAAGCTTACATACCATACCCGAGTTTTCGCTGGATGCAAAACCTTCTGGTTGTTCCATATAGATTTCTTCATCAAGAAATCCATTCAGAAAAGCCGTTTTGGCATCCATTTTCCAAATCTCGTAGTCATGATATGCAGCTATAGAAAGAAAAATCCGAATAGACTTAAGCATTGCTACTGGTGAAAAAGTTTCATCGTAGTCGATGCCAGGTCGCTGCGTGTAACCTTTTGCTACCAGTCGGGCCTTATAAGTTTCAACCTTACCGTCAGGCCGCGCTTCCTCTTGTAAACCCATTTACAACCGATGGGAACAATTCCTTCGGGAAGCGGAACCAAGTCTCAAACTTGATTCTCATACATTGAGTCTAACTCGGATTTCATGGCACTTTGCCACTTCACGGAGTTGATGTCCAACATCGATTCTCTATAGGTGAAATGATCGGTCTCTTCAACTAAGAGAACATCTAGACTCTTTTCTTGTATCAAATACAAGCGTTCAGGAGCTCTAGATACCCTTTCTGACCTACGGAGTGTGTGTGTTGAAGGTCCTTCATCTACTTGAACTTCAGGTTCCTCCGTTGGTTCGTTGTTTTCAGGTTGGACTTCATCAAGTTCAACTTGTCTATGATTACCACCTTCTGACAACAATTCTACTTCTAAAAATTTTACGAAGCGAGCTACAAACACATTTCGATGCTCGGTATCATAGAACATATATCCCATCGTATTCGAAGGATATCCGACAAACCTAAACTTTTGCCCTCGAGGCGAAATCTTATCTTGCTGAGTCACCCTGACATAGGCAAGACAACCCCAAACCTTAATGTAACTAAGATTTGGTCTCCTACCGAACCATATCTCATACGGAGTCGTAGGAACAGCTTTTGAAGGAATCTTATTCAAAAGATGTACATCTGTTAAAATAGAGTAGCCCCATAAGTAATAGGGCAAATCTATGAAACTCAACATCGATCAGACCATATCCAATAAAGTCCGATTTCTCCTCTCAGATACTCCATTGTGTTGTGGAGTACCTGGAGGAGTATATTGAGCGAGAATCCAATTCATATATTCACCGCCTCGATCAGATCGAAGGCATTTAATATATTGACCAGTTTGTTTTTCTAGTTCATTTCAGAACTATTTGAACTTTTCAAAGGTTTCCGATTTATGTCGCATCAAATACACATAACCATACCGTGACAAATCATCGGTAAAGGTAACGAAGTACGAATAACCACTGTGAGTAGTCTGACTTAGTGGACCACATACATCAGAATGTACGAGTTCAAGTAAGTTAGTGGCGCGGTGTCCAACACCAGAAAATGGGGCTTTGGTCATCTTACCCTGAATACAGGATTCAAAATGGATATGATTCAATGGTAAGATCTGGTATCAAACCATTCCTAACCAATTGGGTAAGGCGTTTAATGCCTATGTGACCCAGCCGCATATGCCAAAGTTCAGTATTATTATTACAGGTAAACTACGTTTATTAACTCCAGTATTTAAAATATCTTTTGAAGTTTGCAATGTATAATGACCATGCTGGTTTGGACAACAAAGGATCTGAATATTACTTTTATCATATAAATACAAAGAACAATTCTTAATATTAATACGAAAGCCTTATGTATCCAATACAAAAAGTGATATAATATTAGCTACACATCCAGGCATAAAATGACAGTCATTTAACAAAAGTGTCCCATTCGGCAATGAGATCTCGCATACTCCCAATGCAACTGCATCCAGAGAGTCTACACTCCCGAATCGCAACTGCATCTCTCCAGGCTTCAGTCTTCTACTTTCCTTCAGCACCTGCAATGAATTGCAAATGTGAATGGGACAAGCAGAATCTAAAATCCAGTTGGATGAAACGGCTTCACAAGCCAAAGATAAATCAATAACTGGAAAAATAAATGTACCGGATGTAGATGCTCTATCCCTCCTCAGCTGGGCAATGTAGTCAGGACAATTCCTTTTCCAGTGCCCGACCTTGCTGCAGTGATAGCACTTGTCTTCAGAAGCCCTATTGGGATTTGCTATATTTGCCTGTTGTTGAGGACCGAGACCCTTCTTCTTATTCCCTTTCTTTTTCTTTCCCTTTGACCAAGTCTGGGAAGAAGCAGAAAATGAAGTAAGTCTAGGAGGGTGAGTCAGTACTCCCTTCTTGAGGTCCCCTTCCGCCGTGAGCAACATCCTATGCAGCTCTTGTTAGGTGCAGATAATCTCGTTCATGTTGAAATACATCACAAACTGGCAATAAGAAGCTGGGAGCTAACCAAGAATGACACTCCTACAGAGAATGTCATTCAGAATGAGATTATGTTGCCTCAGTTGATCGATCAAATCGATCATCTAAAGAACATGTGGGCTAACAGCTTGCCCCTCATCCAACCTCGCATGGAACAGTTCCATTGCGACCTTATGAACAACAACTTGTTCTTGGTTCTCAAACGATTGTCTTAATCGTGTCATCATAGTATATGCATCTAACATGCCATAATATTGTTTTTTGAGTCCCGGTGAAAGCGAACTTAAGATGTATGATTTAACCCTTAAATCATCATCCTTCCAAGCTTGGAAGACTTCACGTTCTTCCGGTGTAGCGTCATTTGCCACAGCAAGGGGCAGTGGACCCTCAAGAACATATCCCAACCTCTCGGAATCGAGGACAATCCTCAAATCCAGATCTCAATCGACGAAGTTATCAACGCCTTTTAGTTTATTCTCATCAAGCATACGCGCAAACTGATTTGTGGATGGTGCCCCCATCGCAAATCTATCATATAGATCACGAAAAACGGTTAGCAGAAAATTAAGCAGTTTCATATAATATCATAAGCATAAACTAGATGATGGATTTTTAATCTAAAAATGCCCCTCCCACTAAATCATGCAATACTGTAATCCCCAAACATAATACAAATTTTTAATAATTAAATTAAATACAAATAGTGAAGTGTGGTTCCCGTGAATATATTTCAGCTCACAGCAGAGGCACGGTCTCGCCTACGTATATTCATCAGGTAGACAACTCATTTGTCAATCACTCACTAGTGACTCATGGGTTTCCGGTCCTGGTCGTTTCCCATTGTCGCTGCTAAGGCAGGCCCATAAGGAGACATACCAAGGTTAAACTCGTCAATGATAAACTCAAGTTACTTGCGTAACCCTGACAGCTAGGGCACGTTCAGGATTCCGCTTTCGCTTGAATTTATCTAGTATCTGATATACATCCAGTATAAATAAATCTCTATCGGCTAAACCCTCACAGCAGAGGCACGGTCTCAGATATAGTCACAGAGAAATATTTATAAACCGTATTGACAAGACGGACCACATAACATGCATCAAAATATAATTACATTTAAACTTATTAATTAGGGATTTTCCGCTAAGTGTCACACACCCTAAGTCTAATCAAATTAGATTATAACATGCATGTTTAAAGTCAAGAAAACATGATTAAACATTAAATTACAGGGCTAATCATATTAGGGGGCCTAGAATCAGACTTGCTCTAATACCATTTTGTAGGGGTTTTATTACGGAAATCTGGTAACGCAGCGGAATAGTGGAAAATAAAAATTTTTCGATTTCAAAAATTTTTCTTGGATTAATAAAATAAAATAATTTTTTATTATCCAATAATCAAATTATGAAATAAAACACTATAAATCAAATTTATGTGAATTTACCGAATTACCCCTAAACAAGCATTTTGATTATTTTTAATCCGAAATTGTTCAAAACAATTTTGAATGATTCTAAATCATTTCTAATATGAATTAAAATATCTCAAATGTCAAATACAATTATCAAATTAAATTTCCCAAAAATAGCCCAAGGCCGTGAGCTACCAAAGGAGGGGGAAATGTGCATTTTGCACTTTCTATGTTCAAAACACATCAAGTTGAAATCTAATCAACATAAGATTTCATATGTATCTTATACACATCAAAATACACAACATAAATGAAAAGCCCTAAATTGGAAGTGGTCTAAACCCTAATTTTTCAATTTTCAAATTGGACAAATTATACCAAATTAACAAAATCCAATACTTCAATCATGTTTCTTTCATTCAAAACAAGTCTCAACACAATGAAATAACTATAGATCAAATCTAGGTCATTTAAGAGTGGGTCAACAACTCTAGATTAGCAACAAGGTTCTAAAACCATGAAAAGAATGCTAACAAGCTTATTAGCAACATCCTTTAAACTTCATACATGCTTAACCCATTCATCAAACTTTCATCCATCCAAAGCACAAAGAATAAAGAATAGAAAAACTTAAGAACATCACAAGATGTTGCCAAGAACAAGAGGAACATTTTTCTCTCTAATGGCAAGTTGGAAATACTTACTTAAATCCAAGCTTTCTTTGATTTTTCCTTTTCTTTCTCTCTAGCTTCTTTGCTTTCCTTTAATGGAGTTTTGATAAAGTGTTTCAAGTTCATGGAACCCTAAAATTAAAAGAAACAATATATACTCCCACTTTTTGCCTTGGTCGAAAATATAGTATATATAAATATCAAGATATTTATTTTTGTTTCAATTAATTTAAACGTTATAAACTTGTCCACTTGGTTAAAATGATCATTACACTTTAATGAATAATTCAAACAAGTCAACAATTGCAACTAAGTCATTAAATAAAATATCATAACTTAAAATATTCATACTTTAATTAATTTAATCATTTAACAATTAAATAATTAATTAATTAATTAAATACAAATATTTAAATATATGTATTATATTTACATTAAATATTAAATACATATATATTTTATGATATTAGTCAAATATCTCAATTTGACAATTAATTAATGTGTATTTGAATTAATCTAACATTAAATGCAAATACACAAAATTAAGGAAATGACTATCGGGTCCCTACACATGTATTTTGCGTTTAACCTTTAAACGACTTTATAAATAATCAGTATCATTTATAAATGTTCCCTAGTACTCTACGAGTATATTTCATTAGTGAGACTCTCTAGATTCAGGCATATCCGTCACGAAATCCAATTTCGTGTCCATAATTTATCCACCCATAAATTATGACGATCACAGACAAACTCGCTGAATCATACAGGTCGAGGTCATGGCAAATGTATAATTCCTCCTTCACAGGTATCCGGATAAATCCCAGAGATATAGATGTAAACGTCAAATCTCTATAGGGATTATCCAGTCGACTATTCTATTAGCAATCTCAAAAAAGAACATTTAGAACTAACTTCTAAAATGTACCACGGTCCCATGGTTTTTATCTTATTGCTAATCATATGGACTACCTATGATTTGATACACAGAACTGACAGATCCTATCTCGATACACACAGGCCACCCTGAGGATCTATCCACACCCAACGAACAGGCAGAGGTCTGATCTAAATAGATTGGTGACGTGACCGCAATCTAAATGTGGAAGATGTCTCATGCGCCCACAGTGGTATCTCAAGTCGAAGAATCACAAGTGCTACTCAACTCGATAAGATTCTTATTGACGTTGGTGTACCATCCATTAAGAATCTTCGGTGAGTCGTCCAGTGTTTATCCGCTATAAACACCTACACGTCTATACTAGTCTCCAAGACTTATGGTTCATTGAGAAACCATTGGGATCATATATTCCAGTATACGACATGTACCGGTCTCACGGGTTTACTATACTGACCAAGTAGTGTAAACCTTGACCAGGAACTATCTGAGAATGACAACGTCATGATACAACTCAATGTCAGTTGCGACGCTTTTGCAACTGCAACCATGACTAGTCATTCTAAGGTCATTACGTCTTTACCATATTAAATACATTATATTATAAAAACTGCATATATTATTCAAAATAATAATGTTTTACAGAAGTATTCATAAAGAAATACAACCGGGAATTGGCGCTCTGAGCACCAACCCCAACAAAATCCTGGTGGTTTTGGCCCACACCTAGGGCCGAACGTAATGCAATATGAAGTAGTGTTGCCCTAAGGTTTACAAGGACAGGGTCCAGACTATATCCCATTTGTAAGAGGGCCACAACCACCTCATGTAGGGGTGTCATTCAATGACAACGACATGTTAAGGGAACAAATGACTGAGATTCTCCAAAATCAATTCGGTTTGGGGGTCAGGCCGATTTGGCCAAGATATAAAAAAACGGTATCCGACTAGATCGATTTAGCGTATCCGTGGCCCAGGAATTATAAAATACCAGAGTTTTCTCTATTCACGGGATCTGGAGAAGTTTCCACCATATAACATATAAGGCAATTTGCCTTGCAGTGTGGGGAAACAAATAATTTCCATAAAGTAAGATTATTTCATGGCTCGTTGTCAGAGATAGCTTTTTCCTGGTATATCAGCCTATCACTCAATTCGGTGGAAAACTGACACCAAATGGAGCAGTTGTTCTATGCGCAGTTCTATAAAACCGAATCTGAAGTGACTTTGGACGATTTGGCGAATTTGAGGCAGTTGCCAGGAGAATGGGCCGAAATGTTCTTACAAAGATTTAAAGTGGCCCGAGGCTGATGTTACATACCTTTACCACCAGAAAATGAGTTCATGAAAATCGCTCAAAGTTGTCTTAGTTTTGACTTAAAAAAGAAATTTCAAGATCGAGAGTTCTGGGACCTCCTCCAACTCACCACTAGCGTAGTGCGATATGAATGATTGTTGAAGGAGGAAGAACAAATGAAGAATGCTAGCAAGGGAACTTATTATAGGAATGAAAACTATGAGATATGAATGAATATTGAATCGGCTGACTTATGCTTAGCCGAATTAATTTAGGGAAAGCCATATGTCTGTAAGACGTGGGCTGAACCACACCAAGAGATAGAAAATGATAAAAAAAAATTAGAAATTTTTCTTTTGACGTCACTAAAGTTGATGCTATATTCGATCAATTATATAGAGATAAATAAATTAAGTTGAGCGACCGCCACAAATTGCCAAGCCCCGAGCAAGTTAGAGGAAAAAAAATATTGTAAATGGCATAATGCATGGTCTCATTCAACTAACAGTTGTCTTGTATTTCGGAATGTGTTACAGGATGCCATAGAATCTGGACGAATAACGTTCGAAAAAAGATGACAGTGGACGAAAACCCGTTCCCTAAACCGTTGGAGCCGAATATGATCAATTTCGACCTTACTAAGATGAACTTGCCAAAATTTAAGTTGGTCTTAGATGAAGATCAGAACGATCAATGCCCTAGTGCTCTTGAAAGGATAAAACCACACCAAGGAGGAAAGGTTCCACAAAATTTGTGTGTTCGCTGCCAGAACATTATAGAATGGATGAAATAACTGGAAGAGACTTGTGAAAGGAAGGCGCCAAGAAGAGAACCAGTAGCGTGGCAACCGAAAACCTTCGCACCATGGTTCTATGGAGAACACTCAAACTTCGTCCAGAATATCAGAATGTTTAGGCCGATGATTCATCGGCCCAACGTGTGACATTTGTACCTATAGGCACTTCATTTTTGCATATAAGTCCCGATGATGAGTCTCACAAAGAGACACTACCTCTTTAATTGTGGAAGCCGCGGGAAATGGACGTCGGAAGGGAAGAGTCAAGAATTGACATTTCTGTTGGATTTAATTTGATGGATTAGCTTCGGGTTCGCTTGTTGGACCTCTGTTTCAAAACACATCCTTAGCAAAAACCCCCGCAAGACACACACTAAGCCCACACATCACCAAACCATACACCAAGCCCACCAAACTGAGCCAAGCCCACGCCTAAATCACTCTAAGCCATGCCCACTCACCTTCCAAATTAATAAAAACACATATTAAACACATGCATAAATCAAGCCAAATCCCCTTCCAAAATTAAAGAAATCTCATCAAATACTTTCCTAATCCACTTAAATTACATTCCCTAATTAAAAGATACAAATCAAATCCTATCCCTAACTAAAAGAGAAGAAATCAAATTAAATCAAATCACTTCCCTAATTAAAAGATTTTTCCTTATCACACACTAATTAAAAATATCTCCAATAAATACACAAATCATTTCCCAAGGTAAACCCCAACCCATTGCCTATAAAAAGAAGCCTAAACCCAACCTTGAAACCTCTGGTTCATTCTCACAAAAACACACAAATAATAGACCATGCATCCCCCCTTCTCTCTCTAAACCTCCCACGACAACTCACCTAAACACACATAAGCTATAAACAGACCACTCACATAAAGCCAGCACCTCCCCTGGGCATCACACAAACCAGCACATTCACGGCTCACCAATACCATGCACACGTAAAGCAAACCTAAACTGCCACTCGCTAACATTCTCTCTCTTCATAGCAGCCCCTTCATCACGACCTAATAAGCCCATCAGCCAACTCCATTCATGACCAAAACAACATCATCTCTCCTCATAGCAGCCCCTTCATCAAGCCCTAATAAACCTCCATGCACCCTTGTTTCACGTCATTAGCCACCCACAACAACCCTTGTTTCAACGCATAAAACCCTCACATATGCACCCTTGTTTCACGTCATTAGCTACCCTAACATACTGCCTGTTGTTTCAACGCATAAAACCCTCACATGCACCCTTTTTTCACGTCATCAGCTACCCTCACAAACACCCCAACTCACGTATAAGCCTCCACAAACTGCCCATATTTCACGCCACAAATATCCCCTGCAAGAACCCTTTGATTCACGCACAATAACAGCCCTGCATTGCCCTTAATTCACGCAAATAAACCTCTCCAAACTGCCTCAGTTCACACCCACAAATTATCCCGAAACTGTACCTAAAGTGCACCAAATCAGCCTCTGACCTTACCACCCCTGAAACAACCCTTAGACAGCCCCTGTAACCACCAAAAATATCCTTGAAAATACCCCTGAAACAGCCTCTAAAATAGCCCCTGAAACAGCCCCTGAAACACAGCCCATGACTACCGAAAACAGCAGCAAAACAGAGTAAAGAACAGCAGCCCAAACAGTGAAACAGTGAAGGAAAATGTTGAACCAGTGAACTGGAGGAGTTGCGGAGCATCACCCCTTTCGACGGCCGCTTAACACACTTCCAAAAGACGACTTAAGAGGTTAGACCTGAAGGCACCCTTTTTATTTATTTTATTACTTTATTTCGCATAAGTATTGTGGATTGGTGCATGATGTGATTTCCGGATGAACGGAATATGTTTTCTCTTTTGTGGTATATTGGATGGAAACCCGGACGTAAACTCTGTAGCCGAATCCGAATGGACGGTAGTGCGGTCTGCACTCGGGATACAACGACACGTACCGCTTGAGAGACACATGTATTTCGTTTCATCCAACCTTGTATTCGAGCATGATTTAGTCTAATATGTTATTTATTTCTTAAGCATGATTTAGCCATTAATAGGTTATTTCTTTGTGCATGATTTAGTTATTTACTTTCGCAATAGGAGTTTAATTTACGTTTATGTTTAAGTTGTTGTTTATTTTTTCGTGTTTGATAATTCAACATGCTCATGAGATTACTGTGTGATATCGTATGCTTGCCGTTATGATGACTTATTTTTAAAGCATGCAAACTTAGACATAGGATTTATTCTCTTGAATGCAAATTATGTATGGGTTATTCTTGAATATGTTGCGTAGACTCGGTTAAGTTATTGAACAAATCTTTTCATTACAAGTGGAATAAGTAAGGGACCATTCTGAACCCAACGATTTGAGGTCTTCCCTTGCGAGGGGTGAGTGTGGCCTTAAATCATTTTCCTGGTTCACAACGGATGGCGACTCCATGTTATTTCTCCGGTTTAGTTCCCCCGTGGGCTATTCCGTACTCCCAACTAAGCCGCGAGCCTAGAACAGCGTCGCAGATTTCTGTGTTCTACAGTCTGGTGACTCCACTGGGGATAGAGAATCGGCCCCGAAATAATGTCTTGTAATGATTGTGATTTGTGCTTTAGTTAACTGTATCTACCACAGGTTAAAAAGGGTTTAATCAAAGGCATTATTAAAGCTAGGTAATGGTTTGGTGTCTTCTTTCATTCACTACCTTTCTACAAGGAAAAGCTGTGAAAGCACCTAAATAATCATTACCCGCAGCTCACTGTGACAGACTAATTTGGAGGACTTGTTGTTTATTCCTGTCACCAAGGCGATAAGAGCCTAAGAGGCTTGGGTATTTAAGAGAGTTCGCTCCACCATCCCTCTGGGGAATCTACAATAGGAAATCCATTTGACAGTTAGTCACGTACCATAACTCGTTGGCACGTACCTTAAGGTATAAAAAAAGTGTGATCACTTGGTCGCTCGAACCCTTGAGTGGGGAGTCCTAGTTGTGGGCAATCCTTCGTCAGCGGGAGCCTTTGTCTACACCCCCGTAAACCCTCATATGAACCATAGCCGTAGGACCAATAAAAACTATTCCTTTATGCTTGCATTTTAGACCATCGTCATTTGGATTTAGTTGAACTTTTTGTCATGAGGTATGGGCTTGTTGGGCCATTTAAACTGGGACGAGTCCGTATTTTATGGCAATTGGGCCAAAAGCTTCTAAAATGCCGATGGGCCACTTTATGTTTAGGCCTTTTATCATTTGAAGTTGTTTAGCCATGTTATCGCAAAAGTGAAAACATGTTGGGCCTTTTCAACTGGGACAAGTTTGCACCTCGCAATAGTATGATTGAATGCTTTAAAATGTTAATGGGTCGACTTATATTTCTCATACATCGCACACATCTCATGCATCTCATGCATCTCATGCATACACGCACCATGTTAACCATTTGTGTCTTAAGAGCCATCATAGATACTCGTTGGGTTAGGGAAGAGGAAGACTCATCAAAAGACCTTTAGCCAACATGAGCAAGTCAGCTAATGAGAGATCCCGCCTGGATCAATTGGAGATCAAAGTAACCAAATTTACTGAGCAGTTGCAAGTTTTGACCAATGTTGTGGCCAGTTTGATCGTACCCCTTACAGCCAATAACAGAAAGTTGTGCAACCAGAATGGAAAGACCATTGGGGAACCTTCAAAGACCAAGCCCACTCCCTCTGAGGTTGCCCCTATCAGAAACAGATGATTCTCCAATCTTGGTAGACCTTGGTCAGAGGTGTTTGAAGAGCTGAAAAGGAAAAGACTCTTACATCCCTTAGAGCCTAAACTACTTCCAAACCTTGTGCCACGCTACCTTAACCTAAACCTTTACTGTTACCTCCATCAGCAAAAATGCCATAAAACTGACGATTATACCCGCCTTAGGTATGAGATCCAAGACCTCATTGATTCCCATAAAAATACCCGACCCAGAAAAAGAGCAGCTCAATACACACAGAAACCCCCTACCTAACTATCACTATGTCCCACCACCTACCTATATGATTAACTCAGGCCTACCCAACGGCCCTATCCTCCAAACTCATGACCATCAAGCTTCCCGAATTGGAATATGGGGCGACAATAGTAAAGATGAAATGAAGCAGAAAGGAGAAAGTAAATGGGAAAAAGAACTACTGCACTTGGAGAATCTGATGGTCGAATGAAGCAAGAAGACGGGGGAAATTATGGAGATGTTTTTTTTCCCTGATCTTATTCAAATGTGATCCAGCATTTATTAATAAGAAGGATATCGACTTCATCTACTTGTTCCAATCTTTTCCTTAATAATAATAAATACGTTCATTTCGCTTACCTGCCTGAGTCCCTTCCTTTCAATCTGCACGACATAAGTATATTTGACAAAAGCAATCAACCCTAGTACTATGATATTCAGCGATGCTTAGAACACGTAGGATTCCCGAAAGAAACAAGCAGAAAAGACAGGATAGCCATTCAGAAGTTGGCTTCTCAATATGTAAGTTTGAAGGGAGAACTATACAAAAGACAAACAAATGGCATTCAGATGAAGTGTTTAAGAAAAGAGGAAGCTCGAAAAGCGATGGAAACAGTAATGTCGGTGGAAGTTGAGATACAGTCCATACGGGTATTAGCATATGCAGAATTGCCTGAACAAGAATGGGCCTTGCAGAGGTTTGAACAGTTAGCATTGATGGATGAGAAGAGGATGAAGTCCTTACATCATATGCAGATATACCATAAGAGGTTAGGCTCGAGCATTCAATAAGAGGGTGCGTCCTACAAAAATCAAAAATGGTGATCTGGTGCTTAAGCAGTCGAAGCTGTCGATGACAGACCCGAGAGGAAAGTTCAGACCCAATTGGGAATGACCCTACATAGTCCAAAAAGTAATGGGAAATGGGGCAGTGAGACTGTCAGATTTGGAAGGGAATGAGTTCACCGAGCCGATCAACGTGGATAGATTGAAGCAGTATTTTTCCTGAGGAAAAGAAGACAGAGCAGTTACTGGGAGAACTAGCAGAAGACCTAACCCAACGGGATAGGAAATCCATGCATGCATGCATACACGTAACATACTTGTAATTTTTGTGTTTGTTTTATGTTTGCAGGTTTCAGACAAGAGAGAACTGCACAATCACTAGAAGAGAACCGACAGGAGGAAACTATAAGGAGACCTAAGGGGCGACCAGAGACATGCATAGGCACATGGCACCAAGGAGTACAATGAGGATCTAACCCATTAGGAACAAGGAGTACCTCCACACATGCATGTATACACATCACATGCGCGCACGTTTTTTTTATTATTCTGTTGTTTTGTTTGTGTTCGCAGGTCTCGAAGAAAAGCGGCAAAACACAAGCAAGAACAACAAAATAGTATAAGCAGTTTTCGAGAATGAATCCCAGGGGGCGAAGCCCACATTATCAGCGGTTGAAAGGAAGAATTCCAGTGGAGCGAAAAAAAAAAGAGCGAGAGAGAGAAGTCTTTGATAGTTAGGCATATGTTCGATGATGACATTGTTTGCTGTAGGGTGAAACCTTAGAAACAATAAGTGTGTGATGTACTCTCATCCGGTATTCTGAATGGATTGATCTCGGCTAGACTCACGAGCACTTGATTACGGGATCTCAACAGTAGAAGCCTGAGTAGTTGGCGAGATGACCTGTTGAAGAAATGATGGATTAATGAATGATCGTTTGCCTGGATGTCCACCCTGGTTTACTTATGCTACGATATATGATTGGTTAGAAGCAAAGAAAAAGTCTCTGCAATGAAAAGAAAAGAAAAATAGACCGCCTATAACCAATAAGCGTGAAGCTACCCATGGGCGAGTATTAGAACCACCATGAGGAGAAATGCTACCTTAAAGGGTATGCGTGTCAAAGAAGAAAAGAAAAAGAAAAAAAAAGAAAAAAAGAATGAAAAAAAGAATGAAAAGAATGAAAAGAAAGAGACAAGAGAAAAAAGAAGAAGACCATATCATGTTGAGTATAACGAAGTAATCACAGAGTGTGATCAAGACATCTAGGTTGGTTAGACCCACTGATCCAATTCTCCGAGACAAAATCATCGAGTTGGCTTATTTAAGGATTAAGCTGCGAAAGAGCCTTGACACACACACACTAGGAGTCTAGTTCAGATCACTCATTCAGACGATCAGAAATGAGTATATTAAAGTACTTTGAAGGTTCTCTGGTTTCGACGCGAAGCATCCGTTGAGGACGAAAATATGTTTAGCTATCAGGATTATCTCGTGAGAGGCAGTACAGTATAAACCATCACGGTGTTAGTATCAGTTTTGGAGATGAGTCCCAGGATTCAGACCCACATCATCAGTATCAATATTGCCGGGTATGGCACTCTGGGGGCGAGGCCCACATTAGCATCAGCATCAGTCTTGCCGGGTATGGCACTCCGGGTATGGAGACACATCAACATCAGTATCAGTTTTGCCGGATATGGCACTCCGGTTATGGAGACGCATCAACATCAGTATCAGTTTTTCCAGGTACAGCACTCCGGGTATGGAGATATTACAGCGATGCCTCGGGTATGGGGTTTAGCATGCCAGGTACGGCACTCCGGGTATGGAGATATTACAGCGATGCCTCAGGTATGGGGTTTAGCATGCCAGGTACGGCACTCCGGGTATGGAGATATCACCGCGACACTCTGGGTATGGAGACGCAACCGCGACACCTCGGGTATGGGGTTTAGCATGCCAGGTACGACACTCCGGGTATAGAGACACTACTGCGACACTCTGGGTATGGAGACGCAACCGCGCCACCTCGGGTATGGGGTTTAGCACGCCAGGTACGACACTCTGGGTATAGAGACACTATTGCGACACTCTGGGTATGAAGACGCACCACGACACCTCGGGTATGGGGTTTAGAATGCCAAGTACGGCATTCCGGGTATGGAGATATTACAAGCGACTCCTAGGGTATGGGGTTTAACATGCCAAATATGGCACTCCGGGTATGGAGATATTACTGCGACACTATGGGTATGGAGACGCAACCGCGACACCTCGGGTATGGGGTTTAGCATGCCAGGTACGGCACTCCGGGTATGGAGATGTTACTGCGCGACACTCTGGGTATGGAGACGCAACCACGACACCTCAGGTATGGGGTTTAGCATGCCAGGTACGACACTCCGGGAATGGAGATACAACTGCGACACTCTGGGTATGGAGATGCAACCGCGACAACTCGGGTATGGGGTTTAGCACGCCGGGTATAGCACAACCAGATCAACTCAATTCAAAACAACTGCGACACCTCGGGTATGGGGTTTAGCACGCCGGGTATGGCACTCCGGGTATGGAGACACTACCGTGACACCTCGGGTATGGGGTTTAGCACGCCGGGTATGACACCACCAAATCATTCAGTTTGAAGCAGCAGGCAAGTCAGGTGGCAGCTGGCGAGCCAGGTAAGTAAAAATGCATTGCATAAAATTTGATAGGATTGTCATTGTCACACACTGCACAAGTCCCATCAAAGTGGGGGCGACTGTAGGCACTATATTTTTTCATATAAGTCCCGATAATGAGTCTCACATAGAGACACTACCTCTTTAATTGTGGAAGCCGCATGAAACAGACGTCGGAAGGGAAGAGTCAAGAATTGACATTTCTGTTGGATTTAATTCGCTGGATTAGTTTCGGGTTCGCTTGCTGGATCTTTGTTTCAAAACACATCCTTAACCCAAACCCCCGCAAGACACACACTAAGCCCACACATCACCAACCATACACCAAGACCACCAAACTGAGCCAGCCCACGCCAAATCACTCTAAGCCACGCCCACTCACCTTCCAAATTAACAAAAACACATATTAAAAACACATGCATAAATCAAGCCAATCCCCTTCCAAAATTAAAGAAATCCCATCAAATACTTTCCTAATCCACTTAAATTACATTCCCTAATTAAAAGATACAAATCAAATCATATCCCTAACTAAAAGAGAAGAAATCAAATTAAATCAAATCACTTCCCTAATTAAAAGATTTTTCCTTATCACACACTAATTAAAAATATCTCCAATAAATACACAAATCCTTTCCCAAGGTAAACCCCAACTTTTGCCTATAAAAAGAAGCCTAAACCCAACCTTGAAACCCTTGGCTCATTCTCACAAAAACACAAAAATAATAGACCACGCAGCCCCTCTTCTCTCTCTAAACCTCCCATGGCAACTCACCTAAACACACATAAGCTAAACAGACCAATCACATAAAGCCAGCACCCCCATGGGCATCACACAAACCAGCACATTCACAGCTCACCAATACCATGCACACGTAAAGCAAACCTAAACTACCACTCGCTCATATATATCTCCTCATAGCAGCCCCATCATCACGCCCTAATAAGCCCCTCAGCCAACTCCATTCACGACCAAAGAAACATCATCTCTCCTCATAGCAGTCCCTTCATCACGCTCTAATAAACCCCCTTACACCCTTGTTTCACGTCATTATCCACCCACAACAACCATTGTTTCACGTCATTACTACCCTCACATACTGCCCTTGTTTCAACTCATAAAACTCTCACACTTGCACCCTTGTTTCACGTCATTAGCTACCCTCATAAAACAGGCCCAACTCACGTATAAGCCTCCACAAACTGCCCATATTTCACGCAACAAATAGCCCATGCAAGACCCTTTGATTCACGCACAATAACAACCCTGCATTGCCCTCATTCACGGAAATAAACCTCTCCAAACTGCCTCAATTCACGCCCACAAACTATCTCGAAACTGTACCTAAAGTGGACCAAATCAGCCCCTGACCTGTACCCCTGAAACAACCCATGAGACAGCCCCTGTAACCACCGAAAATACCCCTGAAAATACCCCAAAAACAGCCCCTGAAATACAGCCCCTGACTATCGAAAACAGCAGCCAAAACAGAGTAAAAAACAGCAGCCCAAACAGCGAAACAGCGAATGAAAACATTGAACCAGTGACCCGGAGGAGTTGCGGAGCATCAACCCTTCCGACGGCCGCGTAACGCACTTCCAAAGAAGACTTAAGAGGTTAGACCTGAGGGCTGTTGGACAATTATGACCCATAGCGTCACTATTTGTACAGATCACGGTGTTGTTGTCCAAATTAACTATGTGACAAAGGAGATTGCACTCTTATCATTTGTGATTAGATCACCTAGATATATAAATGATAAGAGGTCCCTATGATTTGTTCCTGGACGGAGAATGATATGAGACGGTATCAGTCCACGAAGGATAAATCATTAAACATCCCTAGTCAGAGCATTATCGAGATTGGACATCGATGAATGCGTAAAAGACTAGTATTACACTTGTGCGCGTTTTTGAGAGCACAACTGCATAGTTCTCATATATTTGGGTATAGGATACTTATGCAAGTGTAATAGGAGGTTGTGTTTCACCGATGGTACGGGAAACAGCTTCGCTCTGGATTAGACCCCTCAGAATTCCATTGGTAGTATGACTATGTGTCTATGGAAGTCCGAAATCAGGGTAGGTGTATTTGGTCTTAACCTGAGACTTGCACCGCTAATGCATACGACAATCAATATACTTTGGTTGAGGTCGTCCAGGGCTGTAACAGGTTCTGTGTACGCTGATGCTGAGTATATCGAGAATCGTAGTGTGTTGGGTGTGATGTCAAGACGGAAGTGTCACTCCAGTCATATGGAGTTGATGATCGCGCAGGGATACAGAACTCGTTCTCTATATAAGGTTGCAACCGTCGGGATAATATGACTTGGTCATGATTATCCGATATTAAAGAGACTAGTTGCTTGTTATCCGATATATGCTTCGTACGGGGCAGACACTGTACCAGCCCCAGGCCTTGCATGTGATCATCTGATACTGGACATAAATACACAATACTACGGTATACTACGCTTGATATAGATCATTATTCCTGTAAGGATATTTCCGGAGAATTGGGTAGGCATGGTGCTCTGCTAGAAGCCAACCTTGTCTTGTAAATCGGTAAAAGTAGTAATTGGTACTCACGTGTTCGGATAGTCCGATGACCGATTTGACTGCCAATATATCCGGGGATCTCATGGTTCGTTTCCAAAGATTCACCGATGACGTATGACTCGCACTTTTAATTAATCTGGGATTAATTACGGAGATATTTTATCTGGGATAAAATATCAATTTAAAGAGAGAGAATGATTAATTTGGAATTAATCGATTAATTAATATATTTGATATATTAAACGAAATTGGATTTTGACGCGGAATTAAAATTAGATTTTAATTCGGGCGAGCGAATTAATTTAGAATTAATTCGTTAGCGACGTGAATAGTGATTTCGCTAGGCGTAATCATTTAATTACGACGCAACAGAAAATTCGTTAATTTAGAATTAGCGAATCCGAGCCCGAGATTATTTGCGAGCGCATTCGCATTTCGAATTCGAGTGCGGCACTCGTCAAATCAAACGTCAAATCGCTAGTCGCATCTAGCGTCACATCAAGCGTCAAATCATGTCACTTTGAGTGATGTGACAATTGATTAGATTGATTGATTGAAAAGACTTGATGTGAGTGGTTGGAAATCAACTTTTTGAAAGTTGAAAGAATATATTGTTTTTATATCTCCTTTGACTTTTTGAAAGAAAAGGGAAGTGTATTTGCTTTTATTATTTGTAGAAAATATATAAGCAAATTAAAACCAATTTTCCAACACACTTTTCACTTCTCTCTCTCACCTTTCTCCTTCCTCTCACACGCATTTCTTCTTGTTTTGAGGCAGTGAACTGCCGATGGAAGCAAAGGAAATTAGGGGAGCAAGTGTGTTTTGTGGCAAATCGAGAGTGCTAGCACACTCCGGGATCAATGCGAAGGTGTATAGGGAAGCTCACCCATGAGCCGGGAATCGTTCGACGAAGCTTGGAGCTTGTTGAGGACTCCGAAATGGCGCAAAATAGAAACCTAATCTGCATCAGTGGGCGCACATTGCAGTGAGCAGTTTTGGTGTCTTCGTGGCCTCTGCGTCGCTCAACCGATCAATGTAAGTATTCCGCAACTTCCGTCGTTGTATTCACTTGTGTTTCATGCTTGAGTTTTGATCTTGGGACCTATAGAAACTCCAACAATGGCATCAAGAGCTTAGGTTAAAAGCATGAAAAAGTTAGGGCTAAAATTTGGGCAAACTTGATTTTGAGCATGATAAATTAAATTGGATGGATTTGTATGCTTAATTGTGTTTGAATTGAAGATTGATTGGGTCAATTTCAAGAAAATTTGATTGGATCATTTTTTCCCCAAATTTCCACCTTGGCCGAAAGTTGAACATGATTTTAATGTCTTGGGATTTTTGATTTTTGACAATTGGATGTGTTGGAAATCATTCGGGAATATGATTTGATGTCGATTGTGGAATCAATTGGATTGAATTCGAATCGGACGTAAAATCCCCAAATTGCCAAGTATGTTATTTAGCATGAAATTGGGTAAAATGAATTTGAGCATGTAATTATGAAATTGGATGATTAAGTATGTTTGAATATGTTTTAATTGATAATTGATTGGATCAATTTGAAGAAGAATTATGTTTGGAACAAATTTCCCCAAAATGCTTTTGTTGGCCGAATAGTAACTTAGCCCTAAAGTCTTGGAATTTTGATTTTTTAATTCATTGGATGAGTTAGAATCAATTAGGATGTTGATTTAATGTCGATTGTGGGA
>SKCR01001724.1:0-28114 GCA_019454045.1 Zanthoxylum bungeanum | reverse complement strand
GTACGTTGTTATGGGCTGAGCCTTGCTGAAAAACATGTTTTCTCATTCGGTATTTTTTTGGGGATAATATATGAGGAGATATAGCATACTTAAAATGCTATGAACCTTGACCTCTTATATTATCCCCAAAAAAATACCGAATGAGAAAACAAGCATACTTAAAATGCTATGAACCTTGACCTCTTTATTATCTTTTCAATTAATGAATACAGGCTTCCAGTTAAATCATTGAGTTTCTCTTTTATTTACAAATGCTGTTTCTCAAATTTATGCTTCAATCAAAATTATCAAATGCACATTAACTTCCAAATTCCAATTTTCACACAACCAAATCCCACCGCAGCACTGGTATGAGCAGGATTGGAACCTTGTGCATCTTGTACTACCCGAAGAGATTTTCAAATATCAGAAAGCACAAACTAAGCAATCTTCATAAGAAAATAGATACACTCACCTTCATTACTCCAAGCATGTCAGTGTACTCAGCTGGTTCAGGCCAATCATCATCAGGATCATAAACATTAGCCCATCTCACATTCTTGTTTAATTCAAAAGTCTGCTTTCCTCTTGCTGATGCAATCACATCAATAAGAACACCAGGGTACCTAATTATATGCACATACATAAACTAAACAACATCATAATAAGCAATGCAATGTCTTGCGTGCCAGTCAGTTTAGTTGGTAAAATGTCTTAAAGTTAAATCAAAAGATCTGGATTCGAGCGAGTCATGCCATAGAAAAGCAAAGGAAAAGCAAAAATATTAAGCAATTACCTGTCCTTTAACAACTGGATAGCAGGGAAAAACAGCAGATTTTCATAGACACCACCAGAGATTATGCAGCAACATCTTCTAACATCACCTCTAATTTTCAACGGCAATGAAGCAATCTCAGGATTAAATCCCTTAGAGAACTTCAAGAACCCATAAGGGTTATCAGGATTATCAGAAGGCCTGGGATCTTCTTCTTGCTTGCCATCAGCAAACAATGAGCCATATTGCATCTCAGGATCCTCACCATCATCGAAAGGGTCAAGCCATGGGTTCTTCTTCTTTATATGGGTTTGAAAAGAAAATCTTTTGGGGAATAATGAGTGGTCTGGTGAGTTGAAGAGTGATGATGTTTTGGTGAAGTGAGTTGATGGGAGTGAAGAAAATGGGAAAGTGCTTTTGGGAAGCAGAGAAGTTGTTGCCATTCAGTAATGAGTTTGGAATTGGATAGCTTTTCCTTTTTGTTCAGGCTTTGTTGTTAGTTTAGTTGGTTATCTGCTTTCGGGTCGTTAGTAGATGACTTGTTGGGATTTCAATGAGTGGAAGAAAGTTGGATAAGTGGGTCCCCTTAAAGTCCTTTTGGGAATATTATTTGCCAAAGTTTATTAGTAACTATACAATATTTTGTACAGTATTTTATAAGTATGAACTCAAGTTTAGCCAATGCATTCATTAACCTAAGAATTTGAGATTCTGGGGTGCCCTGGGCAATAATGTATTTCTTTTTCAAAGAAAGTCTGATTTTCTTTCAATCATTGAGGACCCATTAAATGTGTTAGTCGAGGGTGGGAAATATTAACGGAATCGGTTTAAATTGATTTTTAGATCGGTTTTATTATTATAATAAACAAATCCAATAGTTTTGTTATTCTTTCAAAACTATTGAAACTAAACTAATTCAATTAATAAAAAAAATCATGGTCTCGTCTTTCAAAGCTTTTTTTTTTTTTTTTTTTTTGAAATCCTTGGAAATTCCACTGAAATCGTTGGAAACTCTACTGCCAAATCACCCATTTCGGATTTAAGCAGAGAAGGTAAACCCCGGTTGTCCCAGATTCTTACAAAAAATATATTATCTGGACTCGAACGCAGGACCTGAAAGTCAGATCCTGAACCCTACACCACCAAACCACTTGGGGACCTCAAATAGTAGGTTTCTGAGTGGAAGTGTTTTTTAGGGGTTTTAGTTTAATCCATCCCCTATTTTCTGGTGGGAGTTTCTTTAAAGACTCTATTCTGGTACTTCCAGCATCCTTTCCACAACGTTTATTAGGGGAATTTATTATCTCTAAGGATTTGTTAAGATAGCCTTAAAGACATTGAATGCCATCTAATGAGGACTGAAGATATAGTTAAGTTATGTGGGGAAATATCCATAGACGACAAAGCTAATGAGGCTGTTAGTCTCCAACAAGGAGGAGGAGAAATGTTGAAGTGTTGCTTGGCTGGAAGGGTGTTTTCCAACAAGCTTATCAACAAGGAAGCGTTCAAATACACCATTCAACAAGCTTGGCGAGTTGTTCATGGAGTTAGAATAGAATTGTTGGGGCAAAATAATTTTCTATTTCAGTCTACGGATAGAAGAAGAATCGTATCTTCGGGCCCATAGCATTTTGATAATGCTTTGATTGTCCTTACTGTTTTATCTGGCATTGGAGAAATTCCGAAACAAAAATTCAAATTTGCACAATTTTGGGTCCAATTCCATCCACAATGTCCCAATCATTTGCATGAATGAAAACGCAACTACTTTTCTTGGGGAACAGGTTGGAAGGGTGGTGGAAGTTGATTCAGATGTATCTGGTTCCTGTGTGGGCAGATTTATAAGGGTGAGGATTACCCTCAATGTCACTAAACCACTGAAGAAATGCATTACGCTGGAACAAACTGGAGATGAAGCAACAACCATTCCCATTCTGTTTGAAAGATTGCCCGAATTCTGCTATTTCTGTCGTTTGTCGGGACATTGTTGCAGGGAGTGTGAAGAGTGGATAAGATTAGACGAGGACGTCCAGAAACAGAACAGGCTAAATTTTGGGCATTGGATGAAAGTTAATGCAAAAGAGGAGGGGCACAGAGCTGGTAGAAGTAGAATATAGAGTCCCAAACATACTGATGCCTGTAACCCAAAACCAACACCTTATAGTCCGGAGTACCACACAGTTACTCAAAATTCCCAAAACCATATTCTGCTAAACTCAGAGAACTGCAACCACTAGTTGCCCTAGACACGCACCACTCGCCGGAAAACCTCACCCTAACCCAACATCGACCAGCAAGCATATCACAAAACCTAACTCTGAGCCAAAAGAAGTTCGCATCCCCAAAAAGTGCAAAAGCCTATCTGCGTAGGGATAACCCCAAAATCTCACCTAGTCCAAAAGCTGACTCTATATGAGGTTGCTCGGGATTTGGGGAAAGCCAGCCGATAGAGTTTTTAGGGATACCAAAAGAGCTGGCAACGAAAATGTCAGGCCAGACTTCATCTACGGCCCAAGTGGGGGAAAATGGAGAAAGCTAAAACAGAGATCTAGAGTACCTACCGTTACTTTCGAACTCAAGTGGAGGCAAAGAGCTTATAGGAAAACGGCACCATGAGGAGGAAGAGCTGCCTATGAAGGGAAGGAAGCAAAAAAGGAAGCCCTTTTTTCTGCCTGATAGTGAAGAACCAATGGGCCGTAAGGAAGGCGTGGAGGTGAGTCATAGCCCTGAGTAGACCGGTCACGGTTCCGGTTCGGAACCGGAACCGAACCGGTTGGAACCGGGCTTCCGGAACCGAACCGGAATTGGAACCGGTTCGGTTGGGGTTCCACCCCAACTCGAACCGGTCCGAACCGGAACCGAACGGTTCCGGTTCCGGTTCCGGTTGGAACCGTCGGGTTCCAATAGGAACCCTAATTCCCCCAACGGCTAGTAGCCGTTGGGGGATGCAGGAGCCGTTTGGCTCCCTGCCAAAAAAAAAAAAATAAAAGAATTAAAAAAAAATATTTTTATTATATAAAATAAAAATTACTAATGTACCCCTAATAACGGTAATAAAACGGTTATAAATTTAGGTGCATTTTTTGTATCAAAAAAATTCTAAAATTCTATAAATATGATTCATTTTTCATAATTTCATCACACTAAATTCTCATCTCTCTCATTTTCTATAATTCTCCTATTCTCAATCTTACTTCAATACAATTCTCTTATAATCTTATATTCTTATTCTCAATCTCAATTTATTTAGTTGTTAATTTGTTATCATTCGCATCGCAATTATTCAATTTTCTTATTTTTCTTCCTAATTTCTCAAAAAAAAAATGGCAAGCTCATCCGAGAACATAATGTCAAATATGCAAACCCAAGAGAGCGGCCCTAGTGTCAGTGCACAATCACGGAGAGAGAAGTTAAGGCTCGGTCCTCCGATATTTTCAAAATTCATTTTACTTTGGAACGCCTAGAAGATGGTTCACAACGAGCAATTTGCAACTATTGTGGGGTTATCTATAAATTTTCTGGTGGATACGGCAATATGATCAAGCACATGGAGAAACATCATCCGGTTGAATTTGGCATTGATACGACGCAGACTCAAATGGCCAGGTACGCATCATCTAGTAGAGTACGAGTAGTGTAGATTTATTTAAATATTCTGATGCAAAAAATAGAGAAGAATTTGCGAAATTAACTTGTATGGCACATCTTTCTTAAGCTTTGGTGAAAAACTTCATTTTACTAATTACGTGCATAATGCTTTAAACCTGCTGCATGTAGAATGACTCGAAACACAACAAAACGTCATATTTTCAAATTATATAAAGATGGTAAAATATATTTTAAATGAAATATTTAAGAGATTAAAAAACGTATTTCTGTATGTTCTGATATTTGGAGTGACCATTGGCAAACACACTCATACATGGGTGTGACTTGTCATTGGATTGATGCATCATTTACCATGCAAAAACGACTTATTGCATTTAGAGTTTTTGATGACCAACATACTGCACATAATATTTATAGAATGATGAAGGTAATTTTTGATGAATATGGTTTAGGAGAAAAAATTTTAACAATTGGATTTGATAATTCATCTGCAAATACTGCATCTATCAATGATTTAAAAAAGAAATATGTCAACCAAATTTAGGGGGTCGATTTTTTCATATTCGTTGTACATGTCATGTCCTAAACTTATGTGTGCAAGACGGTCTAAAATTATTATCTCATTTCCTTGATCCAATTAAAATGGCACTTAACTGTATTTGGTCATATTCTCAAGTTAGGAGAGAATGGACCAAGTTTTGTAAAATAAATGGTATTAAACCGATTAAATTTTCTAGAGACGTTCCAACACGTTGGAATTCTACTTATTTTCTTTTATGTCAAGCATTTCAATACAAAGATGCATTATGTAGTTTTTTTTCTCAACATGTTCAAAATATCACACTTTATCCTGGTCAATGAGATATTTGTGAAATTTTTTTAGATATTTTAAGAGTATTTAATGATGCTACTTTAGTTTTTAGCGGTGTTTATTATCCTACAGCACATTTATTTCTTCTTGAGAGTTTGAATATTGTTGGCACTCTCGATGAGCATGTTGACAGTGACGACCCTAATGATCTTGTTTTGCTCGAAGTCATTACTGTTATGAAGGTAAAATGGTTGCATTATTTTAGAGAAATTCCTTTACTTTATCTTATTGCTGCTGTTTTTGATCCTAGATTTAAATTAGAAGGTTTGAATGGTGGTATACAAGCTTACTATGGTTATTTTGGAATATTAGATGACATTGATATTACGAGCATACTGACGAAATTAAGAAGTGATTTAATTATTTTATTTAATGATTATATTGTAAGATATAACTCAGGAATATTAGGTCAATCTAGTAGTAGCGAACCAGTAATTCAAACAAGACTTAGCGCAGGGGATCGTTGGTTATTGCAACGAAATAAAAAATCTAGGGATACGACAACTAATAATCCTGAATTAGATAATTATTTATCTACAAATTTTGAGTTTTCTAATGAAAGTTTATGCAGTAAAAATTTTAAAATCCTTGAATGGTGGAACCGGCATCAAAATATATATCATGTTTTATCTATTATTGCTAAAGAGATCTTGGCAGCACCTATTTCCACCGTTGCGGTAGAGCAAGCCTTCAGCTTGGGAGGTAATATATTGGAAGCTAGGCGATCTTCATTACATCCAAGCACTCTAGAAGCAACAGCTTGTGTGGATGATTGGACTCGAGCTGATCTGAGAAAATAAGAAGATGCCCCCGATGATTTTGAAGATTTGTTCGATAATGCTTCTGCAACAAGTGCAAGCGGAACCGGAGCCGAAGGATCAACTGATAATGATGATTGATAATTGTAAAATTATAATTTACAAAGGGGATATGTCTTAAACTTGTAATGGAACTACGTGAGCTTTGATTCCTCTCACCCTTGGAGGATACGTAGGCAACTTAAATTTTTAAAAATTTAAGCTCAAGCTCCTCAATGTAATAAATTTTTTTTATTTATAAATTTAATCTCATTTTTTTAATTAATAAAATTTTTTTTATTTAAGCTTTGATTCCTCTCATTTTTTTATTTTAATTAATTAAAAAAAAAAAAAAACCGAACCGAACCGAACCGAACCGAACCGGTTCGGTTCCGGTTCCACACTTGTAGAACCGGAAACCGGCCGGTTCGTTTCGGTTCCGGTTGCCGGCCGGGTCTAGCCCTGAGAATTATTTTGAGGTAACAGATTATTTATGGGAATTTCAGAAACTGTTGAGATATCGGCGGTGGCTGTGAATCAACCCCGCCGGATGCAATGAAAATATTGAGTTGGAATGTTCGGTGGTTGGGAAACTGTTGCGAGATTATTGTATCGTAAATATACCATGTTAAGTTTTTAGTAAAATATAAGTATTAGTATCGAACTCATATGGATTGTAATCAAATTCTCATTAATCATTATAATCGATAAACTTAATTTTATTTAGAAAGAATTTTAAAACAATTTAAATTAAAACTAAAAACTAAATAAGAAAGATATCAAAACATTAAATTAAGATAAACAAATATGAGAGATATTCTAGAGTCTGACTTCGCTTAGCTATCCTCCATGTATTTGTTATACCAATCAATTATTATTCAATTTCGTAATTTATAAGTCAAGAATCCTAAGTTATTCTAACTCCTTCTCCCGAGTGCCGAGTGAAAATGTAATCAATTACTGACTTCGATATTCCTGTAAAATCTAGTAATTAACAACTCATTACGCTATGTGATTCTTTGTTAACGACTTCAAATGAATTATAGGTTCTCTCGAACTCTATAAATCCCCTTCATTATTGATAAGTATGATTTATACGCACTTATTCGTGCATCATCAGCTTATTATTTTGTTAGATTCCATGTGATCTAATATATTTTGGAGTTGTTAAGTGTTTTTATTGTTAGACAACATTAGAGCATGAATTTGGAGCAATCATACGGATTTTAGGAGCTTATGGATGATTCGGAAGCACGCGGGAAAAGCGGAAACAAGTTGAAAACACAAATCCTGGGAAAAGGAGTGGCTCCCAGCATACTTCACACAAATATCATGAGGGTTTGGCGCCGCGACGCCAACTTCTGGCGTCGCGACGCTGCAGCGAATTTTCAGAGTCTTCAGAATAAACAGCATCACATGCGCAACAGGACTCCAGGGTTTCCTATAAATATAAAGCACGTCCAAAACCCTAGAGAGGCTCATTAGACACAACAAAAGAGTTCAAAGCACAAAAATCGAGAGATTCGAAGGAAGAGATTGAAGAACAAGTGAATGAGACAAAGGTGGTGAAATCCGGAAACAGAAGGAATTTGATTCGGGTTTTACTCTTTATTTTCTTCTTCAAACTTTTCTAATTTTCATTATGTTATTAACTCGGATGTTGTTGTTCTTTAAATTAGTCATGAACTAATTCTATTATTCTAGAGTATGACGTAGCCTAATGCTTGAAACTATGTATTGATTGCCAAATAATTATTATGAAGTTTCCATTCAGTTTATTTATGTTTTCTTGTGCTTAATGCTTCTTATTTGCTGGCCACAAATTGAATGATTGTGTATTGAAATCTATCGCTCGAGAGATGGAATTTTGAATAGGACTCAGAAAATATAATCTTGGAAGTTTATGGAGTTCGGGAGAATCTATAACTATTTGAAAGCCGTAAATAAAGAATCACAAGACATAATAAATTGTTAATTATTAGATTTCTATAGGGATATCGAAGTCGGTAATTAGTAATCTTTTCACTATTGTTCAGGAGATGAAGTGAAATACTCTAGGATTCTTGGCTTATAAACTTAGAAATTGAATAGTAAGTAATTTGGCATCACAATAGCTAGGTGAAATCAGACTCTAGAATTCATCTCATAACTGATCTTGCAATAAAAATCGTTTAGTTTCTTATTTGTTTTTTTTTTTATTTCCATTTACTTTAAATTTAGATTGTGTTTCTAGATAAAGTTAGGGTTAGTAATTATAATACTTAGTGCAAATTAGATTCCAAACCCTGTGTGTTCGACACTCATTCTTATCATCTACTAAAACTTGATACTGTACACTTGTTGTACGATATAAAATATCGCAACAACGTTTGGCGGCGTTGTCGGGGATTGTGAATTTAATCCACATTAATACTATTACACATTAAACTTAATCTTAATTTAGATTTTTACTTATTATATTTGTTTGCTTTTTACGTTTATTTGAGTATTATCTTGTTAATTGTTTCTTTATTTTGGTACTTGGTAGTGAATGAGACGATTCATAAGTCTCGATTCACTCTTGTTTGATCGTGAAATCGAGCGAACAACAAGAGGCTAAGGAAAGAGAAGAGAGTTGAAAGGATGACAATGGCAGCTGAAAACAGAGAAGACAACTCGCGTCAGGTACCAATCCGAGACCATTTTAAACCCGTCATTGACGATAATTATTCTGGGATTGCGTACCAACCAATTAACGCTAACATTTTTGAACAGAAACCTGCCCTTATTAACATAGTATAAACAAAAATTAATATGGGGGATCAGCTATTGAGGATCCTAACATTCACTTAAGAATGTTCTTAGAGATGGCTGACACAATTAAAATGAATGGGGTAGCCAAAGAGATAATTATGTTGCGCTTGTTCCCATTTTCCTTGATGGACAAAGCGAGGGGTCGGATGCATCTATACCTATGGGGAACATTCTCACATGGGAGGACATGGCCACATGATTTCTGGAGAAATTCTTCCCCCTGCTAAATCAGCCCAGCTGAGAACGGAGATTAGCATATTTAAACAGCTAGAGATTGAGAATTTGTATGAAGCATGAGAGTGCTTTAAGGATCTACTCCGAAGATGCCCACAACACAATTATGCAGATTGGGTACAGATTCAGTTGATCTATAATGGGCTGAATGGTCCAAATAGGACTATGGTTGATGCAGCCGCTGGGGAACTATATTCAAAAAGTCACGCTGAAGATGCCTACACTCTATTAGAGGAGATGGCCATTAACTTCCAATGGCCAAGTGAACGCACTATGGTGAACAAGATGGCCGACATACATGAAGTTGACCCTCTCGTTGCACTAACAAATCAAGTTTTAACCCTATCAACTCATATCGCAGCCCTAACCAATAAACTAGTACAACCATCGGCCCTAACAAACAAATTTTCAGAGTCTTCAGATAAAAAGCAGCACACATGCGCAACATGACTCCAGGGTTTCCTATAAATATAAAGCACATCCAAAACCCTAGAGAGGCTCATTAGACACAACAAAAGAGTTCAAAGCATAAAAGCGGGTTTTTACTCTTTATTTTTCTCTTCTTCAAACTCTTCTAATTTTCATTATTTTATTAACTCGGATGTTGTTGTGTCTTTAAATTAGCCATGAACTAATTCTATTATTCTAGAGTATGACGTAGCCTAATGCTTGAAACTATGTATTGATTGCCAAATAATTGTTATGAAGTTTCCATTCAATTTATTTATGTTTTCTTGTGCTTAATGCTTCTTATTTGCTTGCCACAAATTGGATGATTGTGTATTGAAATCTATCACTTGGGATATGAGATTTTGAATAGGACTCAGAAAATATAATCTTGGAAGTTTATGGAGTTCGGGAGAATCTATAACTCTTTGAAAGCCGTTAATAAAGAATCACAAGACATAATGAATTGTTAATTATTAGATTCTATAGAGATATCAAAGTTGGTAATTAGTAATCTTTTCACTATTGCTCGGGAGAGAGAGTGGAATACTCTAGGATTCTTGGCTTATAAACTTAGAAATTGAATAGTAATTAATTTGGCATCATAATTACATAGTGAATAGCTAGGTGAAATCAGACTTTAGAATTCATCTCATAACTGATCTTGCAATAAAAATCGTTTAGTTTCTTATTTGTTTTTGTTTTTAAGCTTCCATTTTTTTGAAATTAGATTGTGTTTTAGATAAAGTTAGGGTAGTAATTATACTACTCAGTGCAAATTAGATTCCAATCCCTGTGGGTTCGACACTCATACTTATCATCTACTAAAACTTGACACCGTACACTTGCGGTACGATATAAAATATCGCAATAGTTATATCTCTAGATCCTATTTAAAATCCCATCTCTCGAATGATAGATTCTAAACATGCAATCATCTTAATCTGTGGCCAACAAACTAGAAGCATTAAACACAAGAAAATATAAATAATTGAATTAAAACTTTATAAAAATCAATTAACAATCAATACATTGGTTTAAGCTTAGGCTACAGAATCCTCTAGAATAATAGATTTAGTTCATGACCAAAGACAAAAACAATCGCCGCCTTCGTCTCCTCTTATCGTTCTTCAATCCTTCTCTTGAATCTCTCTAAAATATGTGTTTAGAGTCTTTAGTTGTGTCTTTTTTTCGTATTTAGGGTTTTGGATGAGCTTTTATATTTATAAAGAAATCCTGGAGTCTTTGTGCGTGTAGAATACTGAAAACTGATGTTTCTGGAAGTCTGCTGCAGGGTTGCGACGCAGGAACTGGCGTCGTAAAGTAGAACTCTCAGCCATTATGTATTTTGAATCCTGGTGGGGCGTCGTGATACCATAAGTGGCGTCGCTACGCCACCCTATTTTTTCAGGATGAGTCTTTCTGCGTTTTTAGCCTTCCCGCGTGCTTCATTTGCGTCCATAAGGTCCCAAAACACGTCTGTTAACCTCAAGATCCATGTTTCAATGCTTCATATCAATAAAACATAAAACAAACTACATAATACATTAAATGGCATGGAATCTAACAAACTAGTAAGGTTAGAATGCAGGAATAAGTGGGTATAAACCGCACTTATCAAACACACCCAAACTTAATATTTTTCTATTCCCGAGCAAAAGACTAAATAAAAACTAAATAAAAATAAACAAACAAAAGTAAATAAATTAACTAGGCCAGGCCACTTTCGTAGAGAGATCACGATTGCATTTAGTGTATGTAACAAGTCTTTAAACCCCTAGGCGACCCTAGTGGACGAGTTATAGTCTCGTGAGGGCTTGAAGCAACGACACTCATAAACGTCATTCACACACATGCAATCATGCAAAAAATATAAAAGCAAAAAATTATCCTGGTAGTTACGCATAATATTGTCCTTAAAGAATGCATATCAATGAAATCAGAGAACCTTCAAAGTACTCAATGCAACTTCAATCCAAGTTCTTGAATAAATCATCTAAGCCAAACTCACAGTCTGTGTGTGTAAAGGTTTATTCACAACTCGACTCATAAGTAAGTGTGGGAACAGGCACAGAGGTGGGCAACGCTGTCCGGGCTCGCGGCCCGGTCGGAGTACGGAGTAGCCCGCGGGGGACTAAACCAGAGAATAAATGGAGTCGCCACCCACTGTGAACTGGAAATGATTTAAGCCGCACGCACTCACCCCTCGCAAGGGAAGACCTCAAACCATTGGGTTCGGAATGGTCCCTTACTTATGCCAATTGTAATGAAAGGATTTATGCAATAATATAACCAAGTCTTATACAACACATGTAAGATAATTTACTCAACACACAAGTTTGCATACCTATGAACATTAATAGAAAAATGGAAACATATTACATTGAAAATGGATATTTAAGCACATGATGCAGAAAGGAATAACCAAATAGGCAAACATGCATGAAACATGAGGAAGAATCTGTCCAGTGTGTGAGCTTTCGAGTAGCATTCGAAAACGCGTTCGAACGGAGTGAGGCAGAATGCACGCGTTCGAGTAGCGTTCGTAAACGCGTTCGAACGAGATTATGAAAATGGCATCTATAATGACATAAACACATACATGAACGTTTCCCAAGCGGTACATGAAGTTGTATCCCAAGAACAGACCACACTACAGTCCATTCAGATTCGGCTACGGAATATATGTATGGGTTTCCATCCGATATACCATGAGAGGCAACACTCAAGCATTAACACAACGCAATCATTAACCCAATGTTGACATACATGAAATATGATAATGCATATAACAATAAATGACCGAAGAGACAAATATGCGAAATAACATGGAAGATAAATAACACAAAATGAATGCGGAATAATAAAACAACCATAAATGCAAATTAAATGCGAAATAGTAAAAAGACAAATAACACAAAATAAATGCCGAATAATAAAATATGTGACCAAAGAATTTGGCTGTTTTCAATGTAGGACTTCACATACCCGGTTGGACGTATTTCACGTCCAACCAAACATGCCATTTCCAGGACGATAAAATAAAATATAACAAAGGGTGCCTTCAGGTCTTACCTTTTAAGTCGCTTCTCGGGAGTGCGTTGGGATGTCGCCGAAGGGTTAACATTTTCGCTATTTTTTTCTGGTTCGCTAGTTTACTGTTTTCGCTCTCTGTTTTCTCTATTTTCACTCGCTGTTTTTCTGTGATTTTCTTCACTGTTTTTGGCTGTTGTTTTTGGTCGCTGTTTTCTCTATTTTCACTCATTGTTTCACCTGTTTTCACTCGTTTTGTTAGGACTGTTTTTGGGCTATTTTGTGTCGGTCAGGTGGCTTATTTTAGTTGATGTTTTGTATCGGTGGTGGGGCAATTCGTGAGTGAAGGTGCAGTTTTGTGAGTGGGCCGTTTGTGGTGAATCGCAGTGTATGTGGGGCTGACTGTGCCGATGTGTGTGTCTTTAGGGGATGTGAGTGGTGTGTGCTTTGTAAGGGACGTGTGCGTGAGTGAGTGAACAATATGCTAGTGGCATGTGGTGTGTCTTTGTAAGTGACATGTGTGTGTCTAGGTTTGTGAGTGGTGTGTGTTCATTGTGTTCGGTGTGTGTGAGTGAGGTGCGTCTCCAGTGAGTGGCGTGAGGTGCGTGTCCAGTGAGTGGCGTGAGGTGTGTCTCCAGTGAGTGGCGTGTGTTTTGTAAGTGTGGGGGGGCTGAGTGGCTATTTGCTTGTGATATGTCTCGGCTTTTGTCTTGTTATTTGCGTTGAAGGGATATTGTTAGTGGTGGCCTGGTGATTGTCGGCTGTGTGTTGGTTTATTGGGTTGCTCGTTTAGTGGATTGATGTGTGAGGTTCTTCGCGTGGCTGTGCAAGGGAGATGAAAGCTATTAGGGTTTCTTTTTCTTTGATGCCATTAGTTGTTGAGAGTGTCAGGAAGGAGATGGGAGATCCTAGGGTTTCTGCCGTGAGTTTCTTTTTAAAGAGAGAGGAGAGAGGGAGGCCATGCAGGGTTATTTGTTTCAGTTTTGTGTCTTGTGTGGTCGTGAAGATTATGTGAAGAAGAGAGGGGCTAGAGAGAGAGAATAGTCTTTAGGGTTTACTGGTTTCATGTGGCTGCCGAGTGTCCTCTGTGGGAGAAGGAGGGAAGAGAGAGTCGTGGCTGTGTGGGGAAGATGATGAAGAGAGTGGCCGAGAGCTGTTGATGCCGATAGCTCTTTTAGGGTTTCATTGTTGATGTCTTGGTTCAGAGAGAGAGCTCCATTAGGGTTTCTTTTTTTTGTTTCACCCAATGAGAGAGAGTGTGAAGAGAGGCGTCCCCCCCAGGGTTTGGTCTAGGTTATGTTTTATAAAGCGGTGTACTAGGGTTTTGGTTTGGGTGCGTATGTGCTTTGGATGGGTGCGTGTGGGCTTTGGATGGGTGCGGGGGTTTGGGGCCAAGATTAATGTTTAAAATAGGAATCGACTGAGCGAACCCGCGACTAACTAGTGAGTTTAAATTTGACGAGCTATTAATTTTAGAATTTTCCCTTTCGACGTCCGTTTCCCCCGCGACTTCCACAACTTATCAGGTAGTGTTAGGGATATGCCCTATACCCAACTTGTGGATGGGCTATATGTACATGTATTTGTAATATTTTAATTAATTATTAAATGGAAATCTTTATTATACGTGTCTTACATAACTTATATGAATCATCAACACTGTAATAAAGCCCTTGGAGTAATAAGACGATGGCTTCCACGCCTTATGAGAATCATTGCTCTTAAATGTTCCTAGTAATAGTTTTGTGAATAATCTGGGCGTTCAGAAAGTGGAGAGACTAGCATGATGATGGATCCGCCCTTAAGAGTGGGTAGCCGATCTCATAGGCTACTAGCGGAGATCCGTTCGCTTGGTGTATCACATGGATGCATGAGTTGCTCGTGTCCATCGAGTTGACCGCCGAAAGTTTCATATGGAGTGTTTATCCCATGTGTCTGTGAGAACTTTCATGTATCGATTATATGACTAGTCCTTAGACTTGAGGTCTTTACAATCTTGTTGTGGATTAATAACTTTGACATTCTCCTTCCCCGGTCAAAAGATCCGGTCATAAGGGTATGATTGGGTCATTTGTTGAAACCATGAAGTTTGTAAAGATACAACAGAGAATCACCACTCTCTCGGATAATATTTTCTTATAAGAGTAGTATTCCAGTTCGCGGGTTGATATGTGTGATCACTGCTTGAGACTGTGGCCACAACGGAAGAATCATATGAGATTCTTGGGTTAGCACGATTCATGACACTATCAACATCATACCTTTGACCATATGGGTAGACACTTTCCGTATCCTAGGTCAATATGTGGGGATATAGTTAGGCGAGGGACTGTATCATTTATAAATCGCATACAAAATGGGTATATATATATTTCCTTCTCATTTGGGGGCCTTGGCATGTTGCTAGATGTCAACCTTGGTCATTGAAATCAAACGACCATCTGATAGGAGGATAATTTAAGTTTGATTAAATTATCACAATTCATTTCATGTCCAACTTGAGGGGAATCGAAAAGATCACACACAACAAAGTTGAAATCAATGGTTAACAGTGCACAATACAAATATAACAACATATATAATTGCTGTAGGAATTGTTCATAAATGGTTCAATATGTTTAATTATTGAACAGATCATTTATAAGGTTCCATAGTGGCTTAGGTATTGGTGAATGACGATGGGGGCACTTTGGGAATTGGAATAGATAAAATTACTATTCATGTGAATAGTAACGTGAATAGTAAAAAAAAATTTGTTATTTGTTTTGAATTCCAATTCGGCCCAAACTCTTATTAGGGTTTTATAATCTCATTAAATCACTAAATTAAGATACAATGGCTAAGATTAAATTAGCTTTTATCCCACATCGGATTCTTAATTAATTTTGTTGTCTTTGGAGCACTATATAAACCCAAAGAATTCTTCACAAATTTTTACACCAAACCTTTCATATCTTGGGTTTATATAAGTGAGCAACTCTAAAGTTTAAGAGTAAGCCACTGATTTTGACCATCCTTAAGTCTAATTGACTAGAGGAACCTCGAGTTAAAAGTTTTGAGGTATTTGCCTAGGCTAGCACCAAGGGCAAAAATACCCGTGCACTCAAGGTGTAGTCTTGCTGTTGAGTTTTGGCTTTGGTGTGTGCATCTTTGGAGGCCACACACTTGGGTGGCTCTTTGGAACGTGGAAGAGCTTTCTGAGTTCGAGAAAAGCTTGTAGATTGGAGGGATGACTGGAAGAGTCTACGGTTCAAGTAAGTCTTTTTCTTTCTTTATTTTATTTAGAGTTCTTATGATAGTTACCATGTTTAGGTTTATGTTCCTTGCATGTTTTATGAGTTTTATGCTTAAAATATATAGTAACATGTCTAGGCTTGCAGAATAATCAAAACAAATGGGTCTTGATCAAAGGGAAAGCAGCATAATAATTTTAATTTTCCGCTGCGCACTCGCGGCCGCTTCCCAACAGTGGTATCAGTGCGCTGTTTTTATTTTGATTATTTCTCTCTCATTTGAACTCGAAATTGGGTGTTTAAAAACTCGTTGGAAAGCTAACACCCTGAAATTAATTTTAGGCACAAGTTTGGCATGATTTGGTTAAGATTTGAATTGTGAAATTACATTTAAAATTCACGCGTCTGCAGAACAGTGTGAATAGTAAATTTATTTGAATAAAATAAAATACAATATCATAATTAAATATTAATCAAAGTTATTTAATGCCTAAAATAATTCCAACATATTAAAACTCATATGCTTGATGATTCTATGTATTATTAGAATTGGCATGATTATTTTAGGGTGCAAGCATCTAGAGACTTTCTAAGAAATAGAGAGTGTATTGCTTATCCCTTAGCTAAGTAATTATTTCGTGATGAACTTAGAGATTTATTACCTTTAAGGCTAATAAATATAAATCACTTGTTTACAATAAAAGAAATTATAAAATATACAAGTGGTTTGGGACCAATGGGTTATTAAAACTTTCCAAACTAAAGATAATTTAACCAAATGTATTACTAGAGTTAGATAATGATTTGGTGTCTTCCTTCACTCACTACCTTTTTATAGCCAACAGGAAAAGCTGTGAAGACATCTAGATAATCATTTACTCAACGCTTACATTAAAGTATATTTAAAGTGTTGGACTAATTTGGAGGATCTATTGTTTATTCCTGTCACCAAGGCAATAAGAGCCTAAAAGGTAAGGGTATTTAAGAGAGTTCGCTCCACCCTCCCTCTGGGGAATTTTCAATGAAGGAATCCATTTGACAGTTATTCACTTAAACTTGCTAAAATCCTCAATAATAATTGAAGTTTAAAATTTTCCTCCCATTGTAAAGTATAGACCCAAAAGGCTTAAACCATATTGGCAGGACTAGGCTTTACCAGACTGACCATTACCAATTTGTCCTAAATCGTACTATTGACAATGGTTTGACTTTTTTGAGTCATAAGACGCAGCGACCCTTAGTCGTGGTCTTATAACTTAGTGGTAAAGATTGGGTGTCTACAAGGACTAGCATAAGCTATGGCATGTTTGATTGCCCAACCCAATGATCAAGGAATTGTGATTTATATCATAAATTGGTTGGGAACCTACCTAATTATCGTATTTTATAACGATCGGCCCTAGTCGGAGTTATGAAATGATGATAATGGGATCTTTGCCCACAAGAAATCCATCATATTGGGGTTGATGCGATTTGCTTAAAATTTTAAAACAATTGAGTGAGAGAAACTTCATAATATTAAAAGCCCATGTTATTATGAAACATTAATGAAAACATATTCCTAATTTTAACATTTTCTCTTAATATGTGGGTTAAAATATTTCACAAACATTCAAATAGCAAACAGAGTATCACATCGTTCCATCCTTGATGAGCATAAGCTCAAATGGGACAACTACAATGACTGGTTTAGAAACCTTAAAATTGTCTTACGACAAGAAAAGATTTTCTATGTTCTTGAAAGACCATTTCCCCCTGAACCCGTAGAAGATACTGACCAAGATACATTTGATGCTTGGAAGAAACACGTCGATGATGATGAGCAAGAATTTTGCATAATGCTTGGCTCTATGTCGGACGAACTTCAGAAAACTCACGAAGATATGGATGCTCAAACCATCATCTTTCACTTGAAGAAGTTGTATGCAACTTCCGTTCATACCGTGAGATTCCAAGTGTCATGTGCCTTATTCCAACAAGGTATAAGGAATGATCTGTTAGTGGATATGTGCTTAAGATGATTGACCACATTGAAAACTTGGCCAACCTCGGGTTCATCATGGATCATGAGATAGGTAATGATCTAATTCTTCAGTCCTTACCAAAAGAATTCTCTAACTATATTATACAGTTTCATCTGTCTGATAAAGAAGCTACTTTAGCAGAATTGCACAATCCAATAAAGTAAGCAGAGAAGGACTTGAAACCGGAGCTTAAAACCTCCATCATGCTTACGGGTACGGACCTGAAGCCACGAGGCCTAAAGAAAAATAAGGGCAAGGCCAAGGCTCCAGATCACATAAAGCCCAATGGTAAGGTGGAAAGGAAAAAGGGAAAGGGGAAATATTTCTTTTGTGGAAAGAAGGGTCATTGGAAGAAAGACTGCAGATCCTTGAAAGCCAAGGAAGCTAAGGAAGCCCAAGAGGCCAAGAAGCCCAATGCTTCAGGTATGTTGTATATGATTGAACTATATTCTCAAAACTCTGAACCTTCTACTTGGGTGCTTGACACCGGTTGTGGGACTCGTGTAACAATGTGTAGGGCCTGAGAAATAGTAGGAGACTTCGTCATGGGGAGGTTGACTTACGCATGGGTAATGAAGAAAAACTGGATTCATTGTGCGTGGGGACTTATTCATTAGTTTTGCCGAATGGTTTAGTTTTAGACTTAGAAGATTATGTTTAAGTACATTCTCTAGTAAAGAACATCATTTCAATTTCTTCTTTATGTAATGAAGGTTTTTCATGCCTAATAAGTTTATGTACATGCCGAATGGTATCTATGTCTTACAAACTAACAAAGAATGTTCAACCTCTAATATATACAACGTTAACTCGAATAATCTCAATGAATCACTTCTATGGCACAGTCGCTTAGGTCATATCAATGAAACAAGATTAACTAAGCTACATAAGGATGGGTATTTCAAACCCTTCAAATATAAACCTTATGGAACTTGTGAGTTTTGTTTACTTGGTAAAATGACCAAATTACCCTTCAAAGGTAAATGACAGCGTGCAACGGAGACATTAGAACTCATACACTCTGATGTATGCGGACCAATGTCAGTCACCGCTAGAGGTGGATTCTCCTATCTTATTACCTTTATCGATGATCATTCGCGATATGGGTATGTGTACCTTATGCGGTACAAATCTGAAGCCTTTGAGAAATTCAAAGACTTCAAGGCTGAAGTAGAAAACCAGCTTAATAAAAGTATTAAGTCACTAAGGTCTGACCGAGGTGGTGAATACTTAAGCAATGAATTTTAAGATTACTTGATAGAAAATGGCATTGTTTCCCAATGGACTCCTCCGGGAACTCCCCATCATAATGGGGTCTCTGAAAGGAGAAATTAGACATTATTAGATGTGGTTTGATCAATGATGCCAGACATGGATCTACCTCTTTCATTTTGGGGTCTTGCTTTAGAAACTGCAACACTACTACTAAACCAAGTTCCTTCCAAGACCGTTAGTCAAACACCATATGAGTTATGGCCTGGGAAACGTCATAGTCTTAGTTATCTAAGAATTTGGGGATGTGACACATATGTCAAGCTCACACAAGCTAACAAATTGGATGATAGGGCAATTAAATGTAAATTTGTAGGATATGCCTTGAACTGAAGAGCATACGTGTTCTACATCCCAAATGAACAAAGAACATTTGTCTCACGAAATGCTAAATTTCTAGAGAATAAATTCTTTCTCAAGAAATATAGTGGGAGTAGACTTGACCTCGATGAGGTACGAGAAGAACAAACTAACATAGAACTAAACCTCATGCCCCTTAAAAGGGCAGCGACGGAACAACCACAAGGTTATGAACTCAGAAGGTCTGGTATGGAAAGACATAAGCGTGAAAGATATGGTTTCCATATTGACGAGGAACATGATCAGATCATTGCTAATGACGATCCCACCAGTTATGACGAAGCAATGCGTGACATTGATTCAGTCAAGTGGCTTGAGGCCATGAAATTCAAAATAGACTTTATGTATCATAATCAAGTCTGGGACTTGGTAGATGTACCTGAAGGGATAAAACATGAATCGACTGAGCGAACCCGAGGCTAACTAGTGAGTTTAAATTTGACAAGCTATCAATTTTAGAATTTTCCCTTCCGACATCCGTTTCCCGTGACTTCCGCAACTTATCAGGTAGTGTTAGGGATATGCCATATACCCAACTTGTGGATGGGCTATATGTACATGTATTTGTAATATTTTCATTAATTAATAAAATTACAATCTTTATTATACGTGTCTTACATAACTTATATGAATCATCAACACTGTAATAAAGCCCTTGGAGTAATAAGACGATGGCTTCCACTCCTTATGAGAATCATTACTCTTAAATGTTCCTAGTCATAGTTTTGTGAATAATCTGGGCGTTCAGAAAGTAGAGAGACTAGCATGATGATATGATCCACCCTTAAGTGGGGTAGCCGATCTCATAGGCTACTAGCGGAGATCCGTTCGCTTGGTGTATCACATGGATGCATGAGTTGCTCGTGTCCATCGAACTGACCGCCGAAAGTTTTCATATGGAGTGTTTATCTCATGTGTCTGTGAGAAGTTTAATGTATCGATTATATGACTAGTCCTTAGACTTGAGGTCGTTACAATCTTATGTGTGCATCAAATAACTTTGACATTCTCCTTCCCCGGTTCAAAAGATCCGGTCATAAGGGTATGATTGGGTCATTTGTTGAAACACATGAAGTTTGTAAAGATACAACAGAGAATCGCCACTCTCTCGGATAATATTTTCTTATAAGAGTAGTATTCCAGTTCGCGGGTTGATATGTGTGATCACTGCTTGAGACTGTGGCCACAGCGGAAGAATCATATGAGATTCTTGGGTTAGCACGATTCATGAAAATATCAACATCATACCTTTGACCATATGGGTGGACACTTTCCGTACCCTAGGTCAATAGGTGGGGATACAGTGAGGTGAGAGACCGTATCATATGTAAATCACATACAGAATGGGTATATATATCTTTCCTTCTCATTTGGGGGCCTTGGCATGTGCTAGATGTCAACCTTGGTCATTGAAATCGAACGACCATCTGATCGGAGGATAATTTATGTTCAATTAAATTATCACGATTCATTTCATTTCCAACTTGAGGCGAACCCAAAAGGTCACACACAACAAAGTCGAAATCAATGGTTAACAGTGCACAATACAAATATAACAGGATATATGATTGCTATAGGAATTGTTCATCAATGGTTTAATGTGTTTAATTATAGAACAGATAATTTATGAGGTTCCATAGTGGCTTAGGGATTTGTGAATGATGATGGGGGCACTTTGGTAATTGGAATTAAAAAAATACTATTCACATGAATAGTAAATTTTTTTTTGTTATTTGTTTTGAATTCCAATTCGGCCCAAACTCTTATTAGGGTTTTATAATCTCATTAAACCACTAAATTAAGATCCAATGGCTAAGATTAAATTAGCTTTTATCCCACATCGGATTCTTAATTAATTTTGTTGTCTTTGGAGCACTATATAAACCTAAAGAAATCTTCATAAATTTTTACACCAAACCTTTCATATCTTGGGTTTATATAAGTGAGCAACTCTAAATTTTAAGAGTAAGCCACTGATTTTGAGGATCCTTAAGTCTAATTGACTAGAGGAATCTCTAGTTAAAAGTTTTGAGGTATTTGCCTAGGCTAACACCAAGGGCAAAATACTCGTGCACTGAAGGCGTAGTCTTGCCGTTGAGTTTTGGCTTTGGTGTGTGCATATTTGGAGGCCACACACTTGGGTGGCTCTTTGGAACGTGGAAGAGCTTGCTGAGTTTGAGAAAAGCTTGTAGATTGGAGGGAGGACTGGAAGAGTCTACGGTTCAAGTAAGTCTTTTTCTTTCTTTATTTTATTTAGAGTTCTTATGATAGTTAGCATGTTTAGGTTTATGTTCTTTGCATGTTTTATGAGTTTTTTGCTTAGAATATATAGTAACATGCCTAGGCTTATAGAATAATAAAAACAAATGGGTTTTGGTCAAAGGGAAAATAGCATAATAATTTTAATTTTCCATTGCGCACTCGCGGCCGCTTCCCAACAGGTAGTGCCTCCATACGAGGCTCATCATTGGGCTTTATGCAAAAATACTGTGTCTACAGTCGCCCCCACTTTGACGGGGTTTGTGTAGTGTGTGACAGTGACAACCCTATCAAAGTTATGCATGCATTTTTTACTTACCTGGTTCTTCGGCTGTCATACTTACATGCTGCATTACGAGATACTTCAACTGAGCTGATCTGGTGGTGAGGTGCTGCGACCCCTTAGGTTCATCCCTGTAAGATGTTGTGATCTCTAGGATCCATTACCGAACTGAGCTGATTTGCTGGCGAGGTGATGCGACCCCTAAGGTTCATCCCTGCAAGATGCTGCAATCTCTAGGATTGATTACCGAACTGAGCTGATGTGAGGTGGTTCATTCCCGAACCATTACTTTGTGAGAGGTGGTCCATTTTTTGGACAATTATGACCAATAGCATCATTATTTGTACAGAACATGGCGTTGTTGTACAAATTAACTTTGTGACAAAGGAAATTGCTCTTTTATCATTTGTAATTAGATTACATAGATATATAAATGATAAAAGTCCATATGATTAATACCAGATTAATAAGATATGAGACAATATTAATCCACTAAGGTTTAATCATTAAATATCCCTAGTCGTAGTATTATCGAGACTGGACATCGATAATGCGGAATAGACTAGTATTGCACTTGTGCGCATTATGGAGGCATAATGGTATAGTTCTCATATATTTGGGTATTGGATACTCATGCAAGTGTAATAGGAGGTTCTGTTTACCGATGGTACGGAAACAGCTTCGCTCTAGATAGACCACTCAGAATCCCATTGGTAGTATGAATATGTGTCTATAGGAGTTCGAATCAGGGTAGGTGTATTTGGTCTTAACCTGAGACTTGCATCGCTAATACTTGCGACAATCAGTATACTTTGGTTTTGGTCATCCGGGGCTTTAATAGGTTATGTGTATGCCTCTTCTGGGTATACTGAGAATCGTAGTGTATTGGATGTGATGTCACGATAGAAGTATCACTTCAGTCATATGGAGATTATGATCACGCAGGATACGGAACTAGTGATCTTAAGTACTGCAGTCATCGGGATAATATGACTAGGTCATGATTATCCGATTATAGAGACTAGTTACCAGAGATCCGATATATGCTTCTTACGGGGCAGACACAATTCCAGCCTTAGGCCTAACATGTGATATCGATACTGGATCATAATACGCAATACTACGTATACTACGCCTGACAAAGATTACATATTCGTTTACAGAATATTTCTAGAGAATTGGGTAGGCACGGTGCTTTGCTAGAAGCCAACCATGTCTTGTAAATCGGTAAGAACGTGGTACGGGGTACGCACATATTCGGATAGTTCGATAACCGTATTTACTGCCAATATATCCAGGGATCTCTTGGGTCACTTCTCGAAGATTCACCGTTGAGATTTGACTCGAACAGAAAATTAATATGGGATTAATTATTAGAGAGAAAATTAATCTGAGATTAATTACGGTAATAATTTAATCTGGGATTAATTAAATGAGAAAGAATTAATCTGTGATTAATTGTGTCGAGAATTTATCTGGGAATAAATTCGTCAAAGAGAGAGAACGCGATTAATTTGGAATTAATCGGTAAAGTAAATTTAATAGTTAAATTAGATTTTACTATTTAATTTATTTAATTGGGCTAAAAATAATATATTAGATATATTAATTGAATTTAGATTTCAATGCGGAATTAAAATTGGATTTTAATTCGTGCGAACGAATTAATTTAGAATTAATTCGTAAGCGACTTTTGTAATAATTTTGCGAGGCATTATTATTTAATTAAATTAGACTTAATTAATTCGCAACGGTAAATTCGTTTAATTTGTAATTAAGCGAAGTTGCGTGTTGGATTGTCCGATTAAATTTGGAATTTAATGGGTGGGACCCATGACTTACATCAACTTGTCACTATTTGTGATGTCAGTAGATGGAATAATAAATGTAGAATTTACTTCCCACACCTACCAAGTCAACACACATCAACTTTTGTATATGATTTGGGAAATCAAAAATGCAATATTCACTCTCTCTTCTACCTCCAAAACCGTGAGCCTCTCTCCATGGAAGACAATTTTGTTCTTCAAAATTTGTTCTTGCTAGCACATCAAGGAGTGAATCAAGGTGATAGGGAAACTCACCCGAGAGTTTGGAACTCGATCTCAAGCTCCGAAGCTTCCAACACATCCAACAAAGATGAAAATTTTTGAAATCTCCTCAACCAATCAATGTTAGTATTCCGCAACTCTCTTGGTAATTCACACACGAATCACTCTTAGTTGATCTTGGCATGTTCTAGGAATATTAAAAATTGGTATCAGAGCGTCCTAAGTTTGATTTGGAATTCTAGGGTTCTTAAACTTTAATTTGGGAATTTTGTGTTTGGAGCTTGATTTTCTTAAATTGATGGTTTGGTTGAGTTTTTATGATGTTGAATTGGATTTGTGCATCATTGATTTTGTGAAAAATTGATTATATTAATTTCCCCAAATTCACTTGCTTGGTCGAAAGTTACCCTAGAATAAGCTCATGGGAATTTTTGAATTTTGACATATTGGATGTGTTGTTGGCATGATAGAAATATTGAATGTTGATTTAAATTGGATTGAAATCAAATTGAATGATTTTTTTATGCCTTTGCCGTGAGTTTGAAGCATGTTAAAGAATTATTTTGCTTCAATTTGTGTTGGACATGAATTGGAAATGTAGAGCATGATTAATTGAATTAATTAGTGTTTTGGAAGCATTAGATTAATTAATTAATTATGGTAATTACACTTGAATTGAATTAATTTGTAACTTGGAATAATGAGTTAATTTAATTTATTGTATTTGGGCTTAATGGGCTTGGTTGGGCCAAGTTTGGTTTAGGATAATTGGTTGGATCCAATTGGGCCTAAAACCATTTCCATAAAGTCCAAATATGATAATTGGGCCTTTAAAATTTTAATTGGGCCTAATGGGCCTAGATTGATTTTTGGTATAGGGTGATTCCTAATTGGGCCTTGGCATCTTGGGTTTGACCCATAATTTCAAAAGCCCATGCCTAAAGAATTAATTGAAAGCCCATTGGACTTTAATTGAATAGTATCGGATACTAATTGGGCCTTTGAGACCCGTTAAGATTGGATTTGGAATCCAAGTCTAAAAGGCACTATGGAAAGTGTAATTATTTAATTTGGAATTAAATATGAATTAGTATTGGATACAATTTAAATTGGATTTAAAATTGTAGTTCGATATTGTGGGAGACAGATGTTGGACGACGCTGTTCCGGGCTCGCGGCCCGATTGGGAGTACGGAGTAGCCCGCGGGGGACTAAATCGGAGAAATAACATGGAGTCGCCACCCGGTGTGAACCAGGAAAATGATTTAAGGCCGCACTCACCCCTCGCAAGGGAAGACCTCAAACCGTTGGGTTCGGAATAGTCCCTTATTTATGCCACTTGTAATGAAATGATTTATGCAATAATTTAATCGAATCTACGCAACATATTTCCAAGAATATTCTACTTCTAAGTTCACATGCATGAAAGTAATCATCATAACGGCGAACATACGATATCACACAATAATCTCATGAACATGTTGAATCATCAAACACGAAAAATAAATAACAACCTAAGCATAAACATAAAGAAACACCTAATGCGAAAGGAGATGACAAGATCATGCATAGAGGAATAACATACTAATGGATAAATCATGCTTGAGAAACAAGTAACATCCTAACGACCTAATCATGCTTGAACACAATCTCACATCAAATAGATAAATACGGGAATACAAATAGATGATAACGGTGAGAGTGTCAACAATGGAATAGTATGATTAATTGCATAATGCAAGAGAAATCACCCAAGAAGCAATTATGCATGAAATGAGATGAAAAGGAATCAGTTCAGTGTATGTGCGTTCGTGTAGCGTTTGCAAATGCATTCGAATGGGACAAGACCTGATGAAACAAAACACATGCGCGTTCGAGTAGCATTCGTAAACACGTTCGAACGGTAAACAGAAGGTTCGCGTTCGTATAGCATTTGATAACGCGTTCGAACGGGACAAGACCTGATAAAACAAAACACATGCGCGTTCGAGTAGCGTTCGTAAACGCATTCGAACGGTAAACAGAAGGTTTGCGTTCGTATAGCGTTTGATAACGCGTTCGAACGGGACAAGACTTGATGAAACAAAACACATGCGTATTCGAGAAGCATTCGTAAACGCATTCGAACGGTAAACATAAGGTTCACGTTCGTATAACGTTTGATAACATGTTCGAACGGGACAAGACCTGATGAAACAAATCATATGCGCATTCGAGTAGCGTCCGTAAACGCGTTCGAACGTTAAACAGAAGGTTCGCATTCGTATAGCATTTGATAACGTGTTCGAACGGGACATGACCTGATGCATGATAGACAACGCAAACACATACTAAGCCCATGTGCATCACATCACAACACATATAAAATAAATAAGACAAGGATATGGGACTTCGCATACCCGATTAAACGTATCTCGCATTCAATCGAACATACTTCGTCTGACGCGGTAAAGTACTGTCGTAAATGTAGTCTTTTAGACTTTTCTTCTCTCAAATAGAGGACCTTTAGACCAACATACTAAGCCCATGCGCACTATATCGTCATTACACAAGCAAATATCATACGGAATTAAAAGACAGAATATAAAATGCGGATAATAAACAATCAAGATAAAATGAAGCGAGATATGTGCCGTTTGCTCAAGTGGTATATGGAGTTGTATCCCAAGTACAGACCGCACTACCGTCCATTCGGATTCAGCTACGGAATTTACATCTAGGTTTCCATCCTATATACCGCAAGAGATGACACATACCCATTCATTCAAGGGTCACAACACACATCCACAAGCAACTCTCATTTGAAGAAGACAAATAAAACGATTAAGAGATGAATAAAAATGAATAATAGAAGTGCCTTCAGGTCTAACCTTTTAAATCGCCTCTCGGACGTACGGTACACGATCATCGGAAGGGTTAACGCTCCGCAACTCCTCCGGTTCACTGGTCCAATGCTTTCTTTCGCTGTTTCATTGTTTAGACCACTGTCTTTACTCCATTTTCTGCTATTTTATTGTAGTCAATATTTTTGTTGATTAGGGGGGCTGTTTTGTTATTTCTGGAGGGATTAGGGGCTGCTGTTTTAAAATAGTAATCTTAAGGGTTTTAAAGTGCAGTTTTTGTTCATTGTTTTTGGTGATTTAGGCTACTGTTTTAAGGTATTTGGGCTGCTGTTTTTTGGTGGATGTAGGGGTTATTTTAAGGGTGATATGCAGCTGTTTTCGGCTTTTTGATGTGCGGCTGAACTGGTTTTGATGGTGGTTTGGTTGGACGGCAATGTAAGAGATTTTTTTGAATGCTTGGAGGTTTCTTGTGAATGTTATGTGTGAATGGAGCAAGAGTTTCTTTGTGTGTGAATGAGCTAGCCGAGGTGAGGATTGGATTTGGGTTTCTTTTATAGGCAAAGGGTAGGGTGAATCTATGTTTGAAAAGGAATAAGATTTGTGTATTAAAGGGATGCCATTTAATTAGTGTCACACAAGGAAAAAATATATTTAATTGGGGACATGATTTGTTTAAATTAGGAATAGGTTTATTTGATGTTTATTTGTCTTATTTTAATTTGGTATATGATTTGTTTTGTTTAGGAAGGATATTATTTTAATTTGTGACATGTTTTAAATGTTTTAACTATTTTTGGGTGGGTTTTGGTGGGCTAAATGGGCTTGGGCGTGAGGCTAGCAACAAAACCAGAAGTACCGACACCATTCGAACGCCGATTCGAACACTGTACGAACGCTCGCAGTCTGCTTGACGTTCGAACGGGTTCACGAATGAAAAAAGTGAACATGTGAATTGAATCCGATGACGTACTTGTTCTGAATTTTCCCTTCCAACATTCGTTTCCCGCGACTTCCGTGACTTAAAAGGTAGTGTCTCCAAATGAGACTCATCATAGGGACTTACATGCAAAATGCAGTGCCTACAGTTGCCCCTACTTTGATGGGACTTTTGCAGTGTGTGACAATGACAATCCTATCAAAGTTGTGCAATGCATTTTTACTTACCTGGCTCGCCAGCTGCCACCTGACTTGCCTGCTGCTTCGAGCTGAGTTGATGATGCAGTGGACCTTGATCTTGGGACACATCCCAATA
>SKCR01001723.1:0-28362 GCA_019454045.1 Zanthoxylum bungeanum | reverse complement strand
TCTCTTCATACAGCTTTTAGTTGGTGTCTGGGAATATGGAAATATTTTGGATACTTTCAACAATGGATGTTCTCTTTCTTTTGGGTGCTGTTTTTAATTCCAATTAGCTTGTGAAGGTTGTAGGAGTGGTTTTTTGGTGTTGAAATGAGCACATGTATCTTTGATACAACTGTTAAGAATGACTATTTAAATCTTAATCAGGTCGGCATGAATTTTTTGAAAAGATTGGTATCAGTTGCGACAAAGTTGCCCGCACTGGTGAAGCATTGGCGCTGTCAGAATTATCACTCAAATTCCTTGCACCTCTGAGAGTATGCCTTGATATTTAAACTTGTGACTATTAAACATCTTGTCTTTTTGGTTATCAATATATTTATGTATTCATAAATCATAAGGCACTAACCTCATGCTATCATACAATAATCCTGATTGGTTCCTTGCTTTCTTCGAGTTAGATTATGGGGATGTTTTTATTAATACCTTCTGAGATTTGACTAAAAACATCATTGGTTTTGAAATCCACTAAAAACCTCCATTGGCATAGACTTTGAAAACTAAATACAGTACTCCTGCAAATTTTGTATCTTATTTGTATCTGTCCTCGTGAGGCTTTGCTACTAGAGTGGAGACAAGTTTGTTGTGAAGGTTAGGATCTCCGGCGGTTCAGCTGTCCGCTTAATCTTTGATCACTTCATCTTTAAGCTGCCAAATCATGAGGTTTGTGATTGTAATCCTGATCTACATTTTTTCAGAAAATGTCACAATGATCAGTGCTCTTTAACTTTCTTGTGCAGCCTGTTTTGGAGGCCAAGGGCACAGCAGTTTGGCTTGACAAAAACTACCGTCCAGTCCGTATTCCACCAGAGATGAGTTCTAAATTTGCTCAATTCCTTCGCCAAGAGTCTAATTGATTTTTAATCCAACAATTACTCTTGTGGAAAAGAATTCTTGGCTATATATAGATCCAATGTACCTTCAAACTGTCATTCTCAGCTTTCTTGAGAAAAGTTAATCCTCACAGGATTATTCAACTTGTTCCGTGATGTCTGATGCGTGAATTTTTGTTGGATTTGGGATAATAAGCCATGTTTTCAGAACCGGATCGGACCGGCTTTGAGTTCGGTAAAAAATCGGTCTGACAAAAAATCGGTCCATTTTTTTCTTTTGTACTTTTTAATCTTTAATTAAATACAACTTTTTATTATGTAAGTCGGTATTGCTGGCTTTTTTGACATGGTTTAACCGGTCGAATCAGTGACTCATTGAACTTTTACATCACCGGTTCGATTCATGATCCGGTTATGAAAACATTGATAATAAGCAGGCGAACCAGTATCTTAAGGGTGTAAAATTGTAACCTCAGGCTTCATACTAGATTCTCTGAATTATCTGATAGAATCTCCACTGCTGTTAAAAAAGAACAGGGCAAGGCCAAGAATTCACTAAATCAAACAGATACATTATATTATGGGCCAATATTTAACTAAATAAAACCAAAATTTGCCTTGACAGGCTTCTTACATTTGCATTCTAAAGATAAAATGAACTCATTGCAAAACTCAACCCACCAGAGACAAGATTTATCGTACACTTATTACACCAGCAAGTCAACACATGGTTTGATTGGCAGTTGAGGAAGAGACTTGGCACAGACAATATCGTGTACGATCAAACAAGAAGCATTTGGTTCAAGAAACCAAAAACCAAAAACCAAAAAGAGATCTAAGGATAAGGAAGAGGGATAAAAGATGGAAAAGAAGAAAGTGATGGTGGCTATAGATGAGAGTGAGTGTAGCCACTATGCTTTCCAATGGGCACTTGAAAATCTTGGCGATACACTCTCCAAATCTGACCTCATCATCTTCACTGCTCGGCCGACTGATTTTGTTTATGTCCAGGCTTCCATGTTTGGTGCTGCTCGTAAGTTTCTCTTTTCTGTTTGTCATGATCTTGGTTTGTATATTTGATGGAAAATTATAAGGAGACTAAACGTAGACAAAATTACAATGCTTCTTAAGTATATTGATCATGTTGATGCTTCTAATTTCGATCTTTTATTGATTGATTCACTATCACAATTTTTTGTAGCCCATATCGATAATTGTTTAGTTTGGGGCAGTTATTGACTTTGTTTATTCCAATATTGATGTGTAATTGTGCCACGCCTATCAATGAGTGCAGCCTCATTTCCAACATCACTTGTAAGCGCAACATTACTCTAATTTCTATCATATGCTTCGTATTTTCACGTCTTTCAGCTCCAGACTTGATTTTGTCCATGCAAGAAAATCGAAAGAAGGCTGCATTGACTCTATTGGAGAGAGCAAAGGAGATCTGTGCTAAGCATGGGGTACAAGTTTCTCCACTGATGCTTTTTCTAAACTCGTGCATATTGCTTTGGCTGATTTAACGAATGGTTTATATTCTTTGTTCAACTATTTGACAGGGAGAAACTTGACATAAGTTGGTTTTTGGAACTGTTTAATCAATTTCATTTCTATTTATTGTGCTTCTAATATAAAGTTATTGTCATTGTGTTGAAAATTAGTACATGTTTCTGGAATTGAATTTGTGAAGTGATTGAGGAGATGATTCTACATCCATGGGTTTAGCAAAACGTCCAAGGAAAATTTCATGGTTGTGATGATGCCGCTTAAGCTTCGTATAATTTCTTAATTGCTGATTTTCTCAAATATGAACATTGAAGAATACCATCAGCTCCAGTGCAAACCAGTCTCATATTTTGTAGTAAAGTTGTTATTTTTCCTTGGTTCAGATTGTTGCTGAGACAATGACAGAAGCTGGAGATGCTAAAGCACTAATATGTGAAGCAGTGGAAAAGAACAAAATCGAGTTACTTATAGTAGGCAGCCATGGCCGTGGAACTATACAGAGGTTAGTCTAAAATTTTGGAGATTGACAGACGTTACTCATTGTTTTGCATGTGTAGGTGCTAGCATGAGTTTTCTAATCTGAAATCTTTTAAGATTCTTCAAAAATAATTTCGACTTAGTACTTACTCTTTCGGGTGTAGAGTACATTATGCAAACTTCTTCTCATTCATCAAACATGATCTCTGAATTACTATGATAGGCTTTCATTGTTGCTATTGATAGGCTGAAGCTATGATCATATATGAAAGTAGTTAGGCCATCACTAATCTACTGTTATATTTAGCTCTTTGGCCACATCAATTTTCAGATTTGCTCAAATTGTGCATTTACTCTATCCTCTATGTAGATCATTTATCCTTCCATCAGCTTGCGTCTTGTGTGCTTTTATTGGAAAGACCCTATATTTGTTGTTAATAAGCCATGCTGGGAGAAAGAGACCCTTCTTTGAACATCACGTCTTGTCACCAGTTGGTGGGCTGTGTACAGCCTCTGGTTTGGTTGCACAATTTAACTTCAGTAATTGTATGTAGATGCATCTTGGACACTAATGTTAGTTTTCTTGGGACAGGGCTTTCCTGGGAAGTGTTAGCAATTACTGTGTTCATAACGCCCACTGCCCTGTGCTCGTCGTAAGGAAACCAATTTAAAGAATGCACTCTTACAAACTGTATGAAGCTGGATGTTCAGCTGTAACTTGGAGGACACAGTTCACTTCAGTGCAAGTAATATATAAGTATTTGTTCAAATTCTATTGGATATTGTGGAAATCGAGTGTCGTATATACGTGGAGTTTGTAATTGTAATACTAACGGATGAAGTAAATGTGGATTCTGTTATCATATCTGACGGATTGTGCTGTGTATCACTGTATCTTATTCTTATGGCGACCTCATTGAAGGTGCTGATAAATTTCAATTACTCCTCTACGTTTACTATTGATACCTTGCCAAATGCATACATTAAGTTTAAACTTTAAACCGCTCATTGGCATAATGGCATGTCTCTTTGCTCTTTATCAATCTTAAATGCAATATGAAAGTGATCAAAAAGATAGAATAAAATGCAGAGCAGCTCCTTTACATCCATGTGATTGTGGGAATGTAATATGAATTGAATAGGCTGATAGTTTTAAGACGGAGACTAATATTATCCACAAAACCAACAAGCTTAAACAAACTAGATTGAACAAAATATCCTCAACAGTGATCCCACTTCACAATTTGACCGACAGTTATGACCTGAAAGTACCCGCCTCCAGTTTTCTCAACAACTTTCTACAAAGCAGTGGCTTGACCTTCAAGCAGTGAACTTAAAACCCAGATGTTTATTATTACACAACTCTTTCACAAATATTATCACACTGTTTTTGGTGCCATTTGTCTGTGTCTGTGTTCGACAGTTCCCGAAGAAGATGGCAGAGGTTGTAATAGCAGTAAAACCTGCAGAAGGAGAGGTTGAAAGGAAGGTGATGGTGGCCATTGATGAGAGTGATCACAGTCACTATGCCCTCAGTTGGATTCTTGACAATCTCAAAGAATCAATATCCAAGTTTCCACTTATTATATTCATGGCACAGCCACCCACCAAGTCGAACTTCACATTTGCAGCGCCTTTTGGTTATGCTCGCTTGTATTCTTCTGCTTTAACCAGTTCAGTCTTTATACATTGCCTTATTTTCTCAATACACACACACAAATACTCTCTCGGAGTAGTTTCTCAAGGATTAGCTACATATGAACTATTTTCTTTCTTATAAAAAAATCTTGATCAGATATCGTAGCATGTGAGAACAGATAACGATTAGATTTTGGATTCATGTGAACAAGTTTTATTATTATTATTAATATTATTATCTTTTGCTTATGACAGCACAAGATTTTGTCAATTCTGCTCAAGATAAACAAAGGAAGCTTACATTGGCTCTATTGGAGAAGGCAAAAGATATTTGTGCTAGGCAAGGGGTATGGCTGTTTCTTTTGATTCTTTAATGGAACATTAGTAAACATTTACATTCGCATACATCAACATACTTGTGTAATGTACCACACAGTACATAGATGACAGAATATGCCACATTAGAAACTTTGCTGCTCTATTCATAATTTTTATATTGTCTTTTCTGTGATTTAATAATTCCTCTTCAACATTTTTCTAGTGCAAATGTGTACTGTTCATAACTGAATAATTGTGTGAAAATAAAAGTTTAAATTCTTACTTTTTCTTACATTTACAGGTAAAAGCAGAGATGGCTACTGAGGTAGGAGATCCTAAAATGGCCATATGTAGCGCAGCTGAGAAACTCAATATCAGTCTACTTATTTTAGGTGAAGGGGGCCTTGGAAAAATCAAGAGGTTAGTTCTTCCTCTTGTAACTTCTATAAGTTTTATTCAATTGGAATCCTTATGCTGTTAAGTTTTATATTGAATGCAAATACTGAACAACAAATGAAAATGAAATCAGATTTGATTAATTTGCAATCAGAATTTGGACAAAAAATTTGCAACTTTCCACATATTATTAGGATATCTGGTTCATGACATTAACATGTTCCCGCAGGGCTTTAATCGGGAGCGTAAGCAATTACTGCATTCAGAATGTGAAATGTCCTGTTCTGGTAGTGAAGAAATGATGAGGAACAAGAGTAAGCCACATGACCAAACTAGAACTGATCTGCATTGTTATGCTGGATGTAATCTGTTTTGATAAAATGTTTTCCGATATGATTCAGATGTAAATTATGTGCATTATCAAATGTGGCTCGGATTTCAACTTTATATGTTATGTTTTCACTGAAAATGATAGCTTACTTATTTCAGTAGTGGTTAATACAGTAATAGCTATATAAACTTATAAGAATACTGTCACATTTGCAAGCAATTCCCAAATCTGGAAATTAAATTCACTGGTGTATCAGAGTAACTCAAAGTGGTTAAAGCTTGAGGCATGCTTAGATAATCCACTGCACTGAGGTGGAAGCAATTATGTTTTCACCCAAAAATACGATTTAGAGTGGCCGCCAATCGAACTCCACCTTGAGCTAACCGCAGTTTTCTATTGGTAAACGCGAGTCAAAGTATTCATCTGCAAGCTCTTTCTATGTTATTTTCCCTATATAGAGGAATGATCAATTACGAAGATGCCTAACAATTTCAGAAGAATTTTACCTTCTAGTACCGATCCTTCAGATACACCCTTGTATGCCCAATCACAGGCTGCTTTGATACCTTCGGATGCATATCTGCAGAAATTATATACCCCATTTCAATTATATAAAATCCATCCTTCCCATCATAGTTTTTTTTTTTAATCTGAACTCGGATTTTTAAGCCCAGAATTTTTTATACAAATTTCTTTTTAGAAATTTCAATCGGGATTAATCTTATTGTGAAGGTTGAGGAACATACACATCCGGGCATGCTGTCTTGTTTGCGCTGCAAGTCTCCCATTTATTTACTAGATCTGCCCAATCACTCTGTTATTTGCATTATCAAGGTTAAAAAAAATGTAAAAGTAAATCCTGACGGATGAAGATAAATATACAAGTTCAAGCATTAAATAGGAATTGCCAATCAAGATACCGAAATGTTCTTCTGTATTGCATCAACAAGATCATCAATATTTGAATTATAGAACCTTTCTTCTGCTGTCTCAATTATATTGTCATCCCAAACCTGTATGTTTTAACATTAGTATAGAGTCAAAATTTTCACTAGCTTGCTAATTAGTTTGAAAATTGGCCTGACTCACATGGTGAAGAACTTGCTTTCTTGTGTACCAATGGACATCAATTGTGTTGCCTCCCCTGTCTGATGTAAAACCCACATGTAGAGGCTGCAAAATTGGACCAATTTAACTAATGCACCTACACTTGTGTGTTCTTAATCAGTGCCAGTGCCAGTGCCTTACCTGATGAATGTCTCCGATAAAATGAGAGAGAAAGAGGAGTGCTTCTGTGAGATTATCTGATAGGAAACAGAATCCGGAACCGAGAACAAAACAGTAGTGAAACAGCTTAATCAAACTAATTAGTTAAAAACCATAAGAGTTAGGGACAGGATTTACATTCAGCTTGAGAGGAAGATGCTGAGTTGTAGCTGAGGAGTTGTGTGGTGTAATTGTTAATAGCACCAGCAACACACCTTCCTTTTGCTCCATTTTCATCCTTGCAATCCCCTGAAGATCAAAAAACGACAGGTTGCCATTGAGAATTCAGTTGAAATTGTTGTATATATTTAGGCTTAGTGGCTTACTGTTGTACTGGTAGGTGCAGAGATTATCTGGGGTATCAATGTAATGAAGAGCAGAAGACCAATGGTAATGGAACTTGACACGGTCTGCCCATATGCATACACTTCCCAAGTCATTTTCTGCTGATTCCGGAAGCAGTTGCTTCACTGCATCTGCTGCTGTTTCACTCAAACGAGACTGTAAATCACAGCAACAGCAAATAACATTAATGATAAAGAAGAATCTCAAGACTAAAAAGAGAAGAATAAACCTGAGCAATTCTACAAACTGTCACATGCCCATCATTGCCCCAACAATGAATCACTGGAAAGAGAACCAAAAATGAGACACAAATTAAAATCCGATAAGCCCTAAGACCCTCCATCTCCCAATTTTTTGTTCCTTCTGTGATTTCTCTTGCTTGTGTTATAAGATAAAAAGTAAATAAAAGAAACTGAAAAGCTTTGGATGATGGGGTGGTGTGAACTGTGACAGTGTGAATGCATATAAAGGAGGAGACCTTTAAAAATTGAGTAGACTTGTTTTGTTAATTTAGGTTAATGAAACAACTGACAAAAATGTTGAAATCAAATTGGTGCGGCTCAGGATATGAAAGTGTGTGTTCATACTAGGATATGATGTATGTCAAGGACTACGTGCTTGGGAAGGAAAACATATTTGCTGGCTGAAATGATTGTAATGGTAATCATGAAACAAAGAATATTCCAAATTCTGCTTATGATATGAGTTCAATGGAAATGTATTAATTATCAGGATTCTACTTGGGTTTTTCGTGTCCCGGGGTTTGAACGAGTTGAGCATATATCGAGATTTAGAATTTTTTAAAAAAAAATCATAAAATCTAGCTCGGTTTGTTATTCAAAATAAAAAATAATATCTAATCCCAGTTAATATAATTAATCGAGATGAAAAATCATTGCTAATAATACCATAATTTGAGAATTTTTTATGACCCCTACCTCTCATAAAAATATTATATTTTACAACTTTATTCACATATTTTTAATTATTTAAATAAATTAATAATGGTGAAAAAATATTAAGTGTTTTATCTTAAGGATATATATGTAAAAATTGAAAATACCTCTTTTAGTTTTGAGGTAAGGGGGTATTGGAGTATTATGAAAATAGTAGGAATAAGAGGTAAATAGTATAAATATATGGGGAATAATCATACATTGAGTATTAGGTAGAAAAACATCTAATAAAAAATAAAGACAAAATTTATGAATCTCGTACAAAATAGTATATGATTCCGAATCTTGATCGATATTTAGGATTTTCTATCATCCTTATATCTCATATATTGAGTTATTTGTAACAATTTTGCTTTAAAATTACTATATTTTATAATGGTACAAAATTGTTAAGTGTTTTATCTTATGTGTGAATTTGACCATATGAGGGTTGAAGTATTATAAAAATAAAATAAAATAAAATAAATAGGGGTCAGTGTTAAATAATGGTGTGGCCTTAGGCCAATGGTGAAAATATCATGGGAGAAAGTGACAATCTCACATAGATTTTTAATAAATAATAGCAGCACCACGTGACGTATTAAGTAGAAAAATTTCTAACAATAATCTACGCATTAAATATAAAAACACTTAATTTATATATATATATATATATATATATAGATATATATATATATATATATATATCTATATATATATATATATATATATATATATTGTTGACGGTGGATTTTGGTCTCAGGGTAATACGGGAATATCACCTCCGAGGGAACCCTCCTTCAACTGTGAATTTGTTTGGTTATGCGGGAAACCAAAAGCAAACTTAGCGAAAAACAAAGAAATACGTCAATCAGACAAGGTGATTTAACGTGGTTCGGCGGACTTTGAGATCCGACCTACGTCCACGGACAAGAACAGGGTGGCCCTCTTTTTATTACTCAAATACGCCTCTCAGGCCTCTCTTTTACAAATCGGAACTTTTATGACTCTAATTTCTCACTTTTGTGATGGTTTTCTGATCTCGATTTTTGATGCCCCCTTTTGCACATGCTCCCCCCCTCTATTTATAACAACAGAATTTAGACTCCTTCTCCTATAAGGCTTCCTAGTTGAGCTAATCTCCTTTTCTTACAAGGTTTCCTCATTTCAAACTACCTTTACTTCTTTTGTCCTATCAAGACACTGACTTCATTAATTCTCCCGTGATAGTAGGATAATTTTGTCTTATTATCCGAGGAAATATGGTGCTCTTCCTTCCTGAACGCGCCTTGCTATCTGGTCGGTATGAATGAGGTCGGCCATGGCGATCCTTTTACGCTGAGAATGTTACTGCCGACCTCTATAGTACTCGGTCAACTTGAAAAAATGGTCGGTCCTTTCATAACGAGGTCGGTATTCTTCATGATATCATCCGGGGAAAGAAATTTACCCTTTCGTCCTTGTTGTGCTGTCTTAAATGCCGTAGTGCCTGAAAACACCATCAACATCTGTCCCCTAGTTTTCGGTTCCAACGAGTATGCGAGTTGGTGCCGGGAACTATATGAAGAGAGTGTGCTGATTGTTCTTACTGGTAGTCGTCCCAGAATGCAAAAAAGAATCTTCTTGTCGTTTCGTTTCATCTTTCCTCGAGACGCACAACTATCATGTCTTCTTAAATGCCCATCAAATCAACCTTTAGGGTTTCTTCTATCTTTCGACATTTGTCAAACATCCGCTGGGTTCCCGCTCAAACCGACGGTAATGTGCCTCCCAGTCATGACTATATATAAAAAAAAACTTTCACTGTTCCCATTTTTCTTGTTTGGCGATTGTCTGCTTCTTCTCTTTGTGATCCACTTAACTCCGTGTTCTCGAAGCTCAAACCGCGGTCCTCATCCTTCTTCGTTGCCGAGCACCTAAGGAACGAACACCAACTCACCTTTTAACCTCCTGCTTTTGAGAAGAACAAGTAAGTTTTCTGGGTGATCTCCCCTCTTTTTTTTTATATATATGCCGTGGTTCTATTTGTTTATTTTGTTTTAGGGAGAGACTTGTGGTTTTATTGGGTTTTGCTTTATGGCACTTCTTTAGAGACTCCAAATCCAGTTTTAGCACGGGCACCGTGGTAGCTTCTCGTAGACTGATTCCCCCCCCTCCCCCTTTCTCTGTTTTATGAGTGTCAGGGATGTCTGACAGTAATTCTTCCTCCGAAAAGCCTGTCAAAATCTCAACTTTCCCTGCTGAAGAGCTCTCCTCGGGCTCAGGGGCGCCCAGTGTAGAAGATCTCGATACTACCCCCACCCCCCCTTCTGAGGTCGAAAATGACTCCTATCATCAGAGGGTTCCTCGGAGGGACCCAGAGCCTGGAGAACTTGGGCCGTCGGCTCTGGATATGAACCGTCCTTCTAAGATAACTGAAGATGATCTGGCGTTATTGCGGCAACGATACAGCATTCCAATAGATATTGCTCTAGAAGTTCCCGGTCCAATGGATCGCGCTAGTCAACCTGACGAGGGCTCGGTGGCGCTTCTTCCTATCTTTTTTGAATGTGGGCTGCGGCTGCCGATGCAACGCTATTTCGCTTGGATGCTGGCTGGGATGGAGCTTGCCCCTTGCCAATTGAGTTTGAATAGCTGGAGGATCCTAGCCGGCATATATGTGGTCTGGCACCGGGCAGGTTTAGGTGTACCTTGCTTGGAAGAGGTGAAAAGGTTATATCGTTTGAAGTCCAACCCAAAGACTCACTACGGTTGGTATTACCTCTCTGCTTATGACGGCTCGTCTAACCTTGTCCAGAAACTCCCTGACTCCAACAAGAACTTCAAAGACCTTTGGTTCTGGGCTACTGGGGACTGGGGTCGGGTCCTGAGGTCGTTCGAGGAGGACGTCTCGGCTCCGGATATTTTCAGAGCGGGAGGTTAGGGGTTTAATACCCTTCCTGTCTTTCTTTATTCTCATTCTTAGTTTCTTAGGTTTTTGAATTCTCTGGTTTTCCCCAGCTTGTTGGCGAGATGCTCCAAAGGTTTCTCGCCAGATTCGGAGGCGGGTACATTGGGCTCGGGGATATGCTGCCCCCTGGAGGAATTTGGTTAATGATGCGGCCTTTGTTGAGTCGGGCCTCATTCAGGCCGTCCATCCGGAAGTATCTGGCCGGTTAGGTAGGTGGTCTGATGGCTGTTTTTAATGATCTTTCCTGTTTGTTTCATCATGTTTGATACTTTTGCAATATGCTCGGTCCCTGATTTCTTCCCTTCCTTGTTGTTTTTTTTTTTTTTTTTTTTTTTAGGCATGTCGAAGAGGCCAAAGTTCCTTGAAAAGTTGGCCGGTACCATGAAGAAGGCCGGCCATGCTGAAACTTCCCAGGCACGGGCCGATCTCGTTGAGGATATATCTCCTGGACAAGTCCAAACAAGTGTTCGGGGGCTGTCATCACCTTCTGGCGTGCAATCATCAGGATCCGCTCACCTTGCCAGTTCGCCGAAATCTCTTAGGAAGAGGAGGCGTCAGTTCGGGACCGAGGAGACCGAGTTGGCCCAGGAGGGAGAAGACGAGGGAGCTGTTCCAGTCAAGAGGAAGGACATTCGTAGGGGGAAGAAGTCCTCTGAATGTTCCTCCCGGAAACGGAAAGGCCCTGTGGTCCTCGGGGCGGATGACTTGGGAGAAAGCATCCGGGAGGCTACCTCTCACTTAGTGCCGGCTTTTAATGAGTTGGCCGAGGCGATTCCCCCGGGGGAGGTCTCGAGGTACGAGGACGTATCTCCCGAAGGTGTTGTGGCTGAGATGAGTTCTCAGATGGCGAGGGTATTTTTGTTCCCTTTCTCGGTCTTTTTTGGTTCTCTCTTTTCTTGTATTTGACTTCTTCCTCTCTTTTTGTGTGCAGGCCAACTACCTTATGGCCAAGAACAAGGGTCTTCTTCTGACTTTACTGTCCGAGGGCGGTCAGGCCCAAAGGCTTCAAAGTCGCCTTTCCGAAGTGGAGGTAAAGCTGGCTGACCGGGAGGAGGCGATCAGGAATCTCGAGGCGGCCGCTGTTGAGAGTTTCAAAACGAACAAGGCTCTCAAAGCAGCTGCTGTGCTGGAAAGGAAACTTGCTGATAATGCCAGGGAGGACCTGAAGGTTGCCCAGTCTGAGGTTGGCGTTCTGAAGGGGAAGTTAGCAAGTGCTGAGGCCAAGTTGAAGAACAAAGACGAGGAGGTTGCACGGGCCCGAGATAGTCTTGAAAAGAAGAAAACCGAGCTTGAGGAGAGGGAGATTGATCTCGAGGAGAGAGAGACTGAGCTGGAAAAGAGAGAAGCTGATCTCGAGGTCGAGAAGGAGGCCATCCGTCTCGAGGGAGTTGGTGACTGTGCCGAGATAATACCGATGGTGCTGCCGAGCCTGAATATGGACCCTATTTACGTGGCCATCAGTTACTGTAAGGGGGAGATTTCCGAGGAAGAGTTTCAAAAGTGGATCCCTCCCCCGCCTGAGAAGGTGATGGATCCTGCTCCCATCTCGGTCATTCAGGCTCCTGAGGTTTCCTCCTGAAGAGGGGTCGGGGGTTCCTGTCGTGGCGAGGACTTCCTTGAGATCCCTCCCCCTGATGCCGAAGTCGCAGCTCCTCTTCCTGCTGCCGAAGTTGCAGCTCCTCCTCCTGCCGCCGAAGTCGCAGCTCCTCCTCCTGCTGCCGAGTTTGCAGCTCCTCCTCCTGCCGCCGAAGTCGCAGCTCCTCCTCCTGCTGCCGAGCCAACTGAGGAAGAGCTCCTGCCCCTGCGCGGGATGAATGAGAAAGGGTAACCCTACCGGGGCCCTATGTACACTTTTATCTTTTTCTTGTAATAATATTACAATTTGAATTTATATATATTTATGCGTTCAAGTCTATTTATTTCTTTCTTTGCTCAGTGAAGAGTGAGGCACATGGACCCGCGGGATTGTTATGTCCCCGGTCCGGGAGTTGACTTGGTGGGGCGTATCTCGACCCCGAGCTGGCGAGATACTTGGCTTCTGGGGGAATGTTACCTCCCCAGACCGAAGCGGCTGACTCGGTGGGACGTAACCCGACCCCGAGCTGAGCGAGACACTTGGGTTTTGGGGAATGTTACCTCCCCAGACCGAAGCGCTGACTCGGTGGGACGTTGCCCGACCCCGAGCTGAGCGAGACACTTGGGTTCTGGGGGATGTTACCTCCCCAGACCGAAGCGCTGACTCGGTGGGACGTTGCCCGACCCCGAGCTGAGCGAGACACTTGGGTTCTGGGGGAATGTTACCTCCCCAGACCGAAGCGGCTGACTCGGTGGGACGTAACCCGACCCCGAGCTGTGCGAGACACTTGGGTTCTGGGGAATGTTACCTCCCCAGACCGAAGCGGCTGACTCGGTGGGACGTAACCGACCCCGAGCTGTTTGAATCACTTGGCCCTGGGGGAATGTTACATCCCTAGTCCAAAGGCAGACTCGGCGGGACATCGCCCGACCCCGAGCTGTTCGAATCTCTTGGCCCTGGGGGAATGTTACGTCCCCAGTCCAAAGACAGACTCGGTGGGACATCGCCCGACCCCGAGCTGTTTGAATCACTTGGCCCTGGGGGAATGTTGCGTCCCCAGTCCAAAAGAGAGACTCGGTGGGACATCGCCCGACCCCGAGCTGTTCGAATCTCTTGGCCCTGGGGGAATGTTACGTCCCCAGTCCAAAGACAGACTCGGTGGGACATCGCCCGACCCCGAGCTGTTTGAATCACTTGGCCCTGGGGGAATGTTACGTCCCCAGTCCAAAAGACAGACTCGGTGGGACATCGCCCGACCCCGAGCTGTTCGAATCTCTTGGCCCTGGGGGAATGTTACGTCCCCAGTCCAAAGACAGACTCGGTGGGACATCGCCCGACCCCGAGCTGTTTGAATCACTTGGCCCTGGGGGAATGTTACGTCCCCAGTCCAAAAGACAGACTCGGTGGGACATCGCCCGACCCCGAGCTATTCGAATCTCTTGGCCCTGGGGGAATGTTACGTCCCCAGTCCAAAGACAGACTCGGTGGGACATCGCCCGACCCCGAGCTGTTTGAATCACTTGGCCCTGGGGGAATGTTGCGTCCCCAGTCCAAAAGAGAGACTCGGTGGGACATCGCCCGACCCCGAGTTAAGTAAACAAACGGCCTCAGCGGAACGAAATCCAGCCCCGATCCGTCGTTTTTTAAAGGATTTTGTAAAAAAAAGGAATTTTTATTCATGTTTTGGGGGTGGACCGCCCTTTTTACAACAGTTGTTCTGGTTTGGTGTCTTGTCCGGCTTCTGCAAAAAAGAAAATAGAAGAAAGGAAAGTTGATCTTCATGGGAAGTACTTTCTTAACATCTCGGCGTTCCATGGTTTCTTCAATCTCTTGCCGTCCAGACGTCCCAGGATGTAGGCCCCTGGTCTTACTATCTCAATGATCTTGTAAGGTCCTTCCCACTTGGCACCTAACGAACCCTCTTCGGGTCGTCGGGTGTTCAGAGTTACTTTTCTTAGCACTAGATCACCTGGTAGGAAGGAGCGGGTCCGAACTCTCTTATTGTAGAATCGGGCCATTCTCTGTTGGTAGATGGCTGCTCTTACTGCTGACTGCTCTCTTCTTTCTTCGATCAGGTCGAGGTGATTTTTGATAAGTTCTTCATTCCGCTCGTTTTCAAAATGACGGACCCGATGGGTTGACATTCCGATCTCTGCCGGGATGACGGCCTCACATCCGTATGATAGGGAGAAGGGTGTCTCTCCTGTTGAGTCCTTGAAGGTCGTTCGGTGTGCCCACAGTACCTCTGGTAGCTCCTCGACCCATAGGCTTTTGCTTGATCCGAGCCGAGCTTTCAGGTTTGACTTGATGGTTTTATTGGTGGCTTCAACCTGCCCGTTCGACTTGGGATGGGCCGGCGAGGCGAATTTTAAGGTTATCTGGAGGTCTTCACAAAGTTTTTTGAATCCCTTGCTGTCGAATTGCTTTCCGTTGTCGGTGATGATTGCCTGGGGGATTCCGAACCGGCAAATTATATTTCTGTTTAGGAACTCTGTGGCTTTCTTTTCCGAGATGGTGGACAATGGTTCTGCTTCTACCCATTTGGTAAAGTAGTCTATGGCCACGATTGCATATTTCGCCTGACCTCGTCCTTTCGGCATCGGCCCTATAATGTCTAGCCCCCACTGTGCGAAGGGCCAGGGACTGGATATGGTGGTCAGCTGTTCTGCCGGCTGATGGTGGAAGTTGGCATTCTTTTGGCATCCCTCGCATTCCCGTGCTATCTTCGTGCCATCCTTGTGCATGGTTGGCCAGTAAAATCCTTGCCTCAGGGCTTTGAAGGCTATTGATCTTCCCCCGGCGTGGCTTCCGCAGATGCCTGCGTGAATCTCCCTGAGCACGTAGTCTGCTTCTTCTGGTGCTAAGCATCTTAGGAGGGGTACGGTGTATCCTCTCCGGTAGAGCACTCCTTCAATTAGGGAAAACCTGGTGCTCTTGAACTTCAGCTTCCTGGCCTCCTTTTTATCTTTTGGGGTTTCTCCTGTTTCCAGGTACCTCCTGATCGGTTGCATCCATGAATCTTTGTCTTCTTCTTCTAGTACATCCACCTCTGTCTCCCCTATGCTTCTTTCTTGGAGGTATATAAGAGGGATTACCCTGGGGTTTTCTGTCTTCATTGAAGAGGCGAGCCTGGCCAGGGAGTCTGCTTCGCAGTTGTCTTCTCGTCCGACCTGTTCGAAGAGTACGTTTCCCACTTTCTCCACCCACTTCTTTACTTCGGCCAAGTAAGCTACCATGGCCGGTTCTCTGGCTTGAAAATCTCCTTTCAGCTGCTGTATTGCTAGCTGAGAGTCACTCCTGATCACTACATTGTGGACTCCTACTACCGTACACAGCCTTAGTCCGGCCAGTATCGCCTCGTACTCTGCTTCATTGTTTGTAGTTTTGAAGGCGAATTTGAGGGCGAGCAGTATTTCTTCTATGGCTAAGACCTTGGGTTCTGTGAGCTCTGCTATGAAGTCTGCTAGGGCCTGCCCTTTTATTGCTGTTCTTGGGAGGTAGGAGATGTCGTGCTCGCTTATTTCCACTGACCACTTCATCAGCCTCCCTGAGGCCTCTGGTTTCTGCAAGATTTGTCTCAAGGGAAAATCCGTGTATACTTTGATCGGATGGGCTTGAAAGTAGGGTCGTAACTTCCGAGCTGTGGTGACCAGGGATAGGGCGATGAGTTCGTGTGTGGGGTATCGAGTTTCTGCGTCCAGCAGGGCTTTACTGACGTAGTAAACTGGTTTCTGGATGTGGTCGGTCTCTTGTACCAGTGCCGAGCTTACTGCGTGTTTCGAGACGGCCAGGTATAGATACAGTGTCTCCCCTGGGAGGGGTTTGGCTAGGAGAGGGGGCTGTGCCAGGTATTGTTTTAGGTGCTGGAAGGCTTCTTCGCACTCGGGTGTCCAGTCGACCCCTTTTTGAGCTTTCTTGATGACTTTGAAGAAATGATGGCACTTGTCGGTTGCTCGTGAGATAAACCGGTTTAGTGCGGCGATTCTTCCTGTAAGGCTTTGCACTTCCTTAACTGTCCGGGGAGACTTCAGGTCTAGCACGGCCTGTATCTTTTGCGGGTTTGCTTCAATGCCTCGTGAACTTACCATGTAGCCCAGGAACTTTCCCGAGGCTACCCCGAACGCACACTTCTCTGGATTGAGCTTTAAACTGTGTTTCCTCAGGAGTTCGAAAGTTTTCTTCAGGTCGGCTACATGGTCTCTTGGTTCCTCGGACATTGTTATCATGTCGTCGACATATACCAGCATGGTCGTGCCGATGAGCGGTTTGAAGACTTTGTTCACCAGTCTCTGGAAAGTCGCCCCTGCATTTTTCAATCCGAAAGGCATTACTTTATAGCAGTATAGCCCTTGGTCAGTAATAAAGGTGGTCTTCTCCTCATCCGCAGGGTGCATCCTGACTTGATTGTATCCCGAGAAGGCGTCCATGAAGCTTAGCAGCCCTTGGCAGGCTGTTGTATCTACCAGTTGGTCTATATTTGGGAGGGGAAAGCTGTCTTTTGGACATGCTTTGTTGAGGTCGGTGAAATCTACGCACATTCTCCACTTTCCGTTAGACTTTTTCACCAGTACTACGTTGGACACCCATTCTGGGTATTTTACTTCTCGGATGAAACCGGCTTTCAGCAATTTTTCCACCTCGGTTGCTATTGCTCCGCACCGCTCCTGGTTGAATATTCTCCTCTTCTGTTTTACTGGCTTGTGTAATGGGTTTACTGCCAAGCGATGGCTTATGAATTTAGGGTCGATCCCGGGCATGTCATTGTGTCCCCATGCAAAAACGTCGGGATACTCCTGTAGACATTCCAACAAGTCTTTTCTTAGGGCCTTGTCTAGATTTCCTCCTATTTTTATGTTCTTCTCTGGCCCGAACAGTTTTACTTCTTCCAACTCTTCGGTTGATCCAAGCCGTGCTGTCTTTTCGGGCCGAGGAGCAGGGTCTTTCCTTGTATTCTCGCCATCCTCGTCTCTCTGTCTCTTCTTGGTGCCTTTTTCTACGCAGAGGGTTTCTCGCGAGAAAGTGGCAAAACAGCTGCGGGCCTTTTTCTAGCTTCCGCATACGATTCCGATCCCTTCTCGTGTGGGGAACTTTAATTTCAAGTAATGACAGGACATTGCGGCCCTGGTTTTCATCATGAAGGGGCGGCCGACAATGACTTGATAACTGGCCATGCAGTCTACTACGGTGAAGTTTATCATGAACGTTCGGGTTTTGGGGGCAGCCCCGATCGTTATTGCTAACTGAATTTTTCCCAGGGGGATGACCGTCGAACCGCCGAATCCGTACAGGGGGGTGCTGTCTTTGGTTAGGGCTGTGTGTTCTACCCCTAGGTCCTCCAAAGTCTCTTTGGAGATTATGTCTACTGCGCTCCCCGGATCCACCAGGATTCGGTCCACTTCTGTGCCGCCGATCGTTGCTTTGATTATCAGTGCGTCATCGTGGGGGAAACTTACCCCCTGAGCGTCTTCATCGGTGAACATAATGGGTGTTGGCCGATTTCCTTGGGGGTTTGGGATTTTTTCTGTTTTCAGTACCTCTGTTCCCCGTGCTCGGCTGTAATTCTTTCTTGACCGGTTAGAGTCCCCGGCCAACGTTGCTCCTCCTGCGATGACGCTTACCCCTCGATTCCTTGCCCTTTGTCTGGCGGCCATGATTTCGTGGTCGATGTAATTGTTCAAGTACCCGTTCCGGGCCAGGTCCTCCATTTGTTCCCGCAGATCCTTGCACTCATCGGTTGTGTGCCCTTTTAGGTTGTGGTGTAGGCAGTAGGATTTTTTGTTTTTCCTGTCTGGGGGAAACCTTCTGAGGTCGGGTTCTAATAAGAGGCCTTTCTCCCGTATCTCCATGATGATTTCTCCTGGTGGCTTACTCAAAGGGATATATGCCTCCTCTCGAACCACGTGGTTTACCTGAGTTGTGGGCCTCTTTCCTTGATCCTTCTGTGCCATGGGCTTGAATTCTTTGGGCCTTGGATCGAATTTCCGGAATTCTCTCTCTGGTCGCCGGTGGTCTTCCCTCCTTATCACCCTTTCTCTGGTGGTTGTCCCCCTCCGGGATACCTTTTCTTCGCTTTCGAGCAGGACGTACTTCCTGGTTATTTCCAGTGCGGTAGCGTAGTCTGGTGTCTCATGGATTCTCAGGTGGGTCCAGAGTTTTCCGACCCTTAGGGCTCCTTTCAGACTTTCCAGGGCCTCTTGGGATTCGTATCCTCCGACCTCGAGCACGGTATTGTGGTACCTCTCAATGAAGTTCTTTAGTGTTTCGTCATCTCCCTGTTTTATGAGCCTTAGTTCTCCTATTGTCTTTTTAGGGGTGCAGGCTCCTTTGAAGTGTCGGATAAATGTTTTCTTAAGCTGGGAAAAGCTCTGGATGCTCCCCGGAGCCAGACTCCTATACCATAGGATGGCAGGACCACCTAAAGTTAAGGGAAATACTTTGCATACGGCGTCGCCCGTTACCCCCTGCACTTCCATCAGGAGGACAAAATTCTCGATGTGGGATTTTGGGTCAGAGTGGCCTTTATATGGTGCCATGGTCGGCATGTTAAATTTCTTCGGGAACTGTGCTGTTTTTATTTCTTCTGTAAGGGGAGACCCCTCTTCCTCGCCTCGGGTGTCTCCCGGGCCGATCTTGAGGCTTTCTTCCCATCTGGCCATCTCTTTTTTCAACCAAGATTTTATTTCACGGGCTGTGCCCCCGTGTCGCCTTCTGTGTCCTTCTGTTCTCCTGTCGTTCCGGGCGTGGCGTTCCTTGTGCTCGGAGGTCTCCTGTACGTCCTCGTTGTATTCTCTATTCCTCCTCTGGCCGGCCCCGGTTTCAGGTTCCTCGTTGTTTGCTCCTTCCATTCTTTCTAGTCGATCCATCATAGACCTCATGCTATCCTCCATCTTTTTCATCCAGTCCATTGCCGGACCTCCTGATTGGGGATTTCCGTCTTCCGCCATTTGTCTTATCACGTGAACTGCTTTTTTGTAAAGTTTCCCCACAGACGGCGCCAACTGTTGACGGTGGATTTTGGTCTCAGGGTAATACGGGAATATCACCTCCGAGGGAACCCTCATTCAACTGTGAATTTGTTTGGTTATGCGGGAAACCAAAAGCAAATTTAGCGAAAAACAAAGAAATACGTCAATCAGACAAGGTGATTTAACGTGGTTCGGCGGACTTTGAGATCCGACCTACGTCCACGGACAAGAACAGGGTGGTCCTCTTTTTATTACTCAAATACGCCTCTCAGGCCTCTCTTTTACAAATCGGAACTTTTATGACTCTAATTTCTCACTTTTGTGATGATTTTCTGATCTCGATCTTGATGATCCTTTTACACATGCTCCCCCCCTCTATTTATAACAACAGAATTTAGACTCCTTCTCCTACAAGGCTTCCTAGTTTAGCCAATCTCCTTTTCTTACAAGGTTTCCTCATTTCAAACTACCTTTACTTCTTCTGTCCTATCAAGACACTGACTTCATTAATTCTCCCGTGATAGTAGGATAATTTTGTCTTACTATCCGAGGAAATAGGGTGCTCTTCCTTCCTAAACGCTTCTTGCTATCTGGTCGGTATGAATGAGGTCGGCCATGACGATCCTTTTTATGCTGAGAATGTTACTGCCGACCTCTATAGTACTCGGTCGACTGAAAAAATGGTCGGTCCTTTCATAACGAGGTCGGTATTCTTCATGATGTCATCCAGGGAAAGAAATTTACCCTTTCGTCATTGTTGTGCTGTCTTAAATGCCGTAGTGCCTGAAAACACCATCAACAAGTGATATTCATGATCCAAACAGTTATATATTATATTTTAAAGAACTGTTTGAAACTCATAAAAAAATGTCCCTGATTCGGGAGTAAATCTTTGATGCAACAGTGGTATGTGTGACGTGGTACCACAAACGAATTAAAATGTGACATGTGTAATTTAATACCTATTTTTCAGTTGTTTTTAATTTTTTAGCACGCGTGGCAATGAATTTTTGGCTTGTTGCATGGATGACGTGGTACCACTGTTTCACCAAAGATTTTCTCCTGATTCGGATATTATTAAAGATTGAATAACTGTACGGTTTGGTACATGGGCCTGTGTATGGGCCTACAGCCCAATAGCAAATGCTCGAATTAATGTGATCGTTAGACAGCATCAGAGCGCCAAAAAAAAAAAAAAATGGCCGATGCTGCTGGAGACTGACGCGCGCGCCAAACGGTTGCAATCGAACAGAGGTGAGCCTTTCTTCTATTAATTTATTTCATTGACGATGAATCTGTTCTTATGTTTATTTTTATTTTTTAACGGATGCTTCGCCCGTATTAATTATTGCTAATTCGGTGTGCGTGTTCAAAATTCAATGGACTGCAAATTATTTTTGTTGGGTTACCTTTTGTTACATATGTTTGGTGAGAGTGTAAAAATATGTTTGCTCAGGTGGTGAAGTAGAAAATGGGTTTTGAAGAAGCAACAATGAAGAGAAACTCTTCTGCTTGTGCCATGGAATGGAATGGAGCATTGAGCTTGAGAGGGCCCGTCGCTCTAAAAACCCTGGTGAGTGAGACCACTTCTTACTATTATATTATGAACTTCGCATGGGTTTTTGATTTGAACGTTTTTTAACTGAGACTTGGGGACTATCCAAGTAAATGTGATGAGGCAATATTACTGATTGCACCGAGATTGGAGCAGTGGGCCGGTGAATTAGAAGCTACATGGTAGTATACAACATGTTTGGCATGGTTCCTAGGGATGAAAGGCTGTTTACAAACACTATATTCTTACGGCTTGCTGAAGCATTTCAGTTGGGAACAGAGATTCAAGGTTCTCCATAGTAAGGGTTTTCTTATCACTGCGTAGGCACTGCAGAGATAAGAAGAAAAGTAAACGAATGTTCAAGTCCAGAGTACACAACCACTTAGATCTGTTAAAGAGAGTAAAGATTGTTTTTGACACTGGGGATCCCGAGTCAGGAGCACTGGCTTTAGTTCTCTTTGATTGTTGGGCCGTTTTGTAAAAGACAGTGTTGATGGTGATTTTTGTGACCAAGAAAGTTGAACAGTTCGGCAAGGACATAAATGGGCTTTCCACTTTTGGAGGATTAGATGTTCAGAGGTATTGGTCAGTTCTCAGACATTTAGAGAGTCCGATCGCTCCCTTCTCGGATCTGGCCGACCATAGGGCACGGCATGGCGCAGATTTCAGAGACCGACAGCACCAGAGCCGAGGCCAACCACAGTAGATTGGCAGCCCGGTTTGGTTTTACTTTATCTCCTGGAACAAGCAGATAAGCACAGATATTTTGGGCCAGGACGGGAACAGTTTGGGTAGTTTGGCAGATCATCTTTCCGACCTTTGGAAGACCGACGTGTGACCGGGGCAGTTTGGACTTTTCCCTCTGACATACACCGCTGTTTGGGAACACTTTACAGGCTGGCTACATTACATTGCGTGTGGTAGTAGAGAAAGCAGAGTGATTTGACAAGCCGTCAGGTGGCAGGTTTGCTTTCGGTGAAGACAGTTTTGGGGCAGAGAATCCTTCAATCAACCGGAAGTTCACGTGGTTGACGACATGGAAGCAGAGGAACAGTGTTGTAACTCCTTGAGTATATAAAGGAAAGTTAATTTCACTTGTAGGGGAAGAAGTGAAATTGATAGCAAAATTTGTAACAAAGAAGAGAACATTACTTGTAAAAACACCACAAACAAACAACTCTGTTTTCTTCAGTTCCGACCATAAACAGGTCGGCCGAGCTCATTTTGGCAATAAAAGCAACCCCTCACTTTGTGTCTGTGGACGTAGGCTGGACTTGATCCGCCGAACCACGTTAAATACTCTTTGTCGATTTTTGTGTTCATCTTGCCTTTCGCTATATTTGCCTTTGGTCTCCCATAACCAAACAAATTCAAGGTTGAAGGAGGATTGTCTCGGGAGGATTATCTCGAAACTGCCCCTGAGACGAAAATCACCCGTCAACAATTGGCGTCGTCTGTGGGGAAAGAACAAAAAGCAACTTGCATAGTAAGACAAATGGCGGAAGGCAAAAGCCATGGGTCGTTGGAGAGTTCAGTGTTGCTTCGCATTCTTTTAGTCAGCTCTGTGCGTTTTTGACCGTCGGATTGGTGGAAAGCCTCGGATGTGCGCCGCGTGTCGCCTTCAGGCTTATCTTCTCAGAACGGGATGAACGATTGAGATTGAAAGACCTTTGATTGCCTTATGGACCGTCGCTGGATTTGGTTTTTGGTGGGAGGATGACAAATGTTTGACAAGTGTCACGCTCAGGTTAAACCCTAGAGGTGATTTGATGGGCATTTAAGAGGATGTGATGGCTTACGGTTCTCGAGGGACGGCTACCAGAAAGGTAAAAGGGGGATTTGCTTCAAGTTGGAGAGTCGTTTGAAAAGGCATCAAAATCTTCATTGACCGAGAACATTGAGACCGAGGTTGTTTCCTATTTTGTTCCAAGAACCGACCACCGACTGATTGGCATGGCACTTCTGATTTTGTAGTTCTCGATACCAACTCGTAAACTCGTTGGAACCGAGAACTAGGGGACAAATGTTGATGGTGATTTTTGTGACCAAGGAAGTTGAACAGTTCGGCAAGGGCAGAAATGGGCTTTCCACTTTTGGAGGATCAGATGTTCAGAGGTATTGGTCAGTTCTCAGACATTAAGGGAGTCTAATCACTCCCTTCTAGGATCTGGCCGACCATAGGGCACAGCATGGCGTAGATTTCAGAGACCGATAGCACCAAAGCCGAGGCCAACCACAGTAGATTGGCAGCTCGATTTGGTTTTACTTTATCTCCTGGAACAAGCGGATGAGCTCGGATATTTTGGGCCAGGACGGGAACAGTTTGGGTAGTTCAGCACTCTGGAAGATCGACGTGTGACCGGGGCAGTTTGGACTTTTCCCTCTGGCATACATCGCTGTTTGAGTATATAAAGGAGAGTTATTTTCATTTGTAGGGAAGGAGCGAAATTGATAGCATAATTTGTAACAAAGAAGAGAACATTACTTGTAAAAACACTACAAACAAACAGCTCGGTTTTCTTCAATTCCGGGCATAAACAAGTCCGCCGAGCTCGTTTTGGCAATAAAAGCAACCCCTCACTGTATGCCTGTGGACGTAGGCTGGACTTGTTTTGCCGAACCACGTTAAATACTCTTTGTCGTTTTTTGTGTTCATCTTGCCTTTCGCTATGTTTGCCTTTGATCTCCCCATAACCAAACAAATTCAAAGTTGAAGGAGGATTATCTCGGGAGGGTTATCTCGAAACTGCTCCTGGGACGAAAATCACTCATCAACAGACAGTGCTCAGGTACGATACTCGGTGCTTTCCAGTCTCGTCTCTTCTAATGTTTTGGAGGTCAGTGAAGTATTCTACCTGTTTCTAGAATTTATAAATTTCTCGATTATTTTTTCTGCAACTGAAACACAGGTATTTTTTTTTATTACTACATCTTTTTAAAAGAAAAGGATAAAACTAATTGATACTTCATGCTACTACATTATCATTTCACACCTAAAGTTGACGTTTGTTTTATTCTAAGAGCATACCTTTATTCAATATGTATGTTATGTCTATACATGCATGTGTTGAATGTGGCAGCATTCAGGTGCATGTTTATATCATAGGAAGAGCATCATTGTTTGCTGCAGGTTGCTTTCCTGATTTAGCAGATGATTTTGCTTCTGTTGTATCGGAGATGCTGGTTAATGTAGTGACTTATTCTGAAACAGTGTCGACTGTGAGGCTAGCTGCCGTGCGAGTCTTGACGAAAATGGGGTGCTCATACTGGATTGCGAAGAGAGCTTACAAGGTTTTATGACTCTCTCTTATGCCATCTCACAATCATATAAACTTGTGATTTATAAATTTGATTATAAAAACATGCCCGTGTAGATGAGAAAGGAGCACGTTAAATATCAATCCAAGAATCATGCTATATGGTTTTAATACGTGCTTGGAATGGTAACTGAATATGGAAAATTTATGGTTATTCATATTTGTTTGGACGTTTCCAAACACGTAATCTTTTATGTGTTGCTAGTTTATAGAATTTATTTGTGCTGTTGGATTATGGGCTATGGCATATCATACTATTCATTCTTTGATGCAAACTTCTTTGAACTTTCATGTGTATTTTCTTTTCATCATAAGCATGCCCATTTATCGACACTGATATACATTATTCTGTTAGATATGAATTTGTTCTTGAGTTTTGGTAAATACTTGAACAACTAGCATCAACACTTTCCTTGTTAGTGAGTTGTTTGGTAGAGTTTGAATTTGGGCTAACAGCTAACTGATGTAATAATTATGTTGTGAGCATCCTGTTTTTTCTCTTTTAAACTGCAAACTGATATTTTGGACTCTGACAATTGACATGCAAGGAGATAAGATTTCATGTAAAAGAATGCATCATTAGAATGAATTTGTAGGTGAGCTTTTATTGAATCTTCTACTAGTTACAGCAAGTAACAGTAAATTGGTCAAGTGGAAGAGTGATAGGAACTCACAATATTTACAATGTATTACAAACTGATAAAAGCATAAATGAATGAACTGAGCTTATTATGTGGTAATTAATTGATGAAATTTTCAAGCATGCTAGGGCTCCCTCTATACAATTTCCATTCAACAAAAACCATCCCCCTCACTATACCCTGTCCTCCTAGTTTAATAACAGAATCCACTAAAAACAAAAACAAAAAGAAAAATGATTGGAATCCACAGGTAGTGCTCTGAATATTTGACATTTGATAGTGGTCCTGTCAAGCCTTTTGGTTGAATAGCTCCAAAGGATTACGCCCATTTAATTCATTAAGTCCAGCAACATTCCCCGAATTCTCAGCATCATCAGCATCAGTAACTTCAATAGGTAAGTCCCCAGATTTCATCATGACAGCGGCAACAGTTGGAGACCTTCTCTTTCGCCTGACACACACATTAACCACAAGCCTATCAAAGAGTCACATAATAAGTATGTATACGAACATATATATGTAAACACATCATACTTTGATAGGCCTATTGTGCAGGTCTATGCCAGAAGAGCCATGAGAACCAAAGCAAATCAGGAGAATAGCAACCAACCATAGGGGTCCGTTCCTGAGAAAATTGGTAGTTCTAACTTTCTCCAAGTAGGGTCTCCCTTATATCTACTTGGTTCATTTGAGTTAGTGTGAGTATGGTCTGATGCTTCACCATCATCCTTCTCTTTGCTCCTGTCACTTCTTTTCATCATCTCCATTAATTCATACAATGAATTTTTCATTTCACTGATATCAGTTTTTACTGTTGCCACTTCCTTCTCCAAAGCCTCTGTGCGTGCCTCCATTTTTGGTTTAGCCATCCCGGAATCGTAATGCTCTGATACCAATTTGATAAGATTATGAATGACAGAAACAAATCAAGCAAAAGAAACAGCAATATTCCAGATACTTAATTCACTGTATTCATTCATAATATTCAAGAAACAAGAGTGTTGGCCATTTCGAGCATGCCGAGCTCCATTACAAAATCAAGAGTGTTGGCCATTTCACAGGTGTGTGTGAGTGGGGAGGGGGGAATATCATTTTGTAATGGAGCTCGGCATGCTCGAAATGGCCAACACTCTTGTTTCTTGAATATTATGAATGAATACAGTGAATTACGTATCTGGAATATTGCTGTTTCTTTTGCTTTGATCTGTTTCTGCCATTCATAATCTTATCATACTTCATAATATTCATAACAGAGTTCTATCTTTAATGGTTAAATTGTTCTTAGTTTTTATCATCTCTATGTCCAGTCATACTTTTGTCTGTGACAGGTCTAAAGCTGGTGTTGGACTCTTCAGAAGAGGATTTTCTGATTGCAATATTGATTTCACTTTCAAGACTTGCTTACAAATGAACTCTTATTTCTGAACAGGTACAGTTTCAATTCATTTATGGTGATGCTCTGTGTTTTACTTGGGAACTCATTCAGCATTGTTAAAAGGGTTATGCACTAGATAACCTACTTCAGCTCTTAATTACCAAAAAGCCAGGGGACTAACTTCATTTTGCTCGAACTTTAAAGTTTGTCCTCTGTGTCTGTGTGTATATATACCTTTTAAATCTCTCGTGATGCTACCAAGGGTTTAAAATCTCTTTAATGAGCGATGATCGGAAAGGTTGGTGTGCTTAAAATCAAGGATCATGGCCTTTGTCTTTTCAAAAGATGTAGCCAAAGATTATGTCACTATTATTGTTTAAAGTAAGCAGGTGACAATGTTATTAACATAACCATCTGGATGCAGGTGGACTTTCTTTTGCTACTTCTTAACCAAATTTGAATCATAAACGTCTTAAAAAATTATGGTGTAATTTTTAGTCAAAAATTTAAAATAAATATATCAATCTCACCCTTTACACATTTTTTATCCAATATCATCAACATAGTTGGTGAAATTTTTTTTTTAAAAAAAAAAAAAAAATTCTAGAAGACCATTTCATCTTTAAGTCACTTTCAAGAGATGATTCAATTTTTAAACGCACATTAACTAATTAATAATTGACCAAATATTTGGCAATCCACACAAATTTACTTTCTTGTATTTGCATTTTTTTTCCTCAAGGTTGAATGATTGCACTGAAGTTAGTGATGTTGTGAACTACAAGCAAAGAAGTTATATGCCTTTTTTTTTTTTTTTTTTCCTGTTTTATTTCTTAAAGATGAAGCATCAAGTAGTCCAACCCTAACAAACAATATCAATGAAAGCACAAGCATATATAAAAGAAATTCATTTACCTTCACATTTTTATTTCTCCAATCAACTAAATTTATTCATACCACCTTATAATATTATCCATTTAGTAAAAGATAGCATTTCATTTTAATTCATGCAATGTATATTTATCTTGTTTAAAGGCTCTTAATTATTATCACACAAAGCATGCATCCCCATTAATTTTAATTTTTATTTATATATATTAAAGAAGTACTGTACAAAAATCTCATTATATTGTTACATAAACACATGGGAGTCACACCTCAAATCTATTAAAATATTTCTCAATTAAAAGTTCCGTTGATAAGTTACCCAATAGCCATTCTAGGCTTCTAGCTAACCAATTGATAAACTAGGGCCAGTAATATTTTCTAATCTAAGGTGTATGGATGGATTACTTTTAATATAAAACGATCAATTAATACTTGCAAAATTGAATCTAAACTTCTGAAGGGTAGGATATCTAAAATAACCTAATTGAGTTAGTAGTTGAATTTGGTGGTTGTTAGTTAGTTCCCAAAAGAATGGACCCAGTTGAATGATGAAATGGTACATGGTGTTTGGATGTAGTTTGGCTCTATCCAAGTTCAGAATCTATTCTAATCCCGACTCGTGAATATTTGTCTCTACTTTTTTTCTAACAAGATGGAAATATGACGATGGAATTACCCAGAAATTGTTAAAAATGATACTGTTTATGTACATTTGTTCACGGAGATATAAAAAAAAAAATCAACAATATTGTCTTAAGTCTGAAAAATGAGTTCCTGATCAGAAGATAAAAGGGGTAACGTACTAACGTGAACGTGATCTTATTAAGAGCGGTGTATTTTCTCTTTAAAACAACTATTTTAATCATTTTAAAATAATAATAATATTACACCAGGTTAAAATCGAATTTGATAATTTTGGAATCCAATTTTTTTAGAATAGATTATAATATCCCACTCAAAATTGGTACGGCACCTTATATATTTTGCTCACCTGTG
>SKCR01001722.1:0-28164 GCA_019454045.1 Zanthoxylum bungeanum | reverse complement strand
GATAGCTATAGCATACAAGAGTACCGGTTCCGTATCCTGCGTGATCATCATCTCCATATGACTGAAGTGATACTTCCATCTTGACATCACATCCAATACACTACGATTCTCAGTATACCCAGAAGAGGCGTACACAGAATCTGTTAAAGCCCGGATGACCAAAACCAAAGTATACTGATTGTCGCAAGTATTAGCGATGCAAGTCTCAAGTTAAGACCAAATACACCTACCCTGATTCGGATTCCCATAGACACATAGTCATACTACCAATGGGATTCCGAGGGGTCTATCCAGAGCGAAGCTGTTTCCGTACCATCGGTAAACAAAACCTCTTATTACACTTGCATGAGTATCAAATACCCAAATATATGAGAACTATGTCATTATGCTTCCATAACGCGCACAAGTGCCATACTAGTCTATTCCGCATTATCGATGTCCAGTCTCGATAATACTACGACTATGGATATTTAATGATTAAACCTTAGTGGATCAATATTGTCTCATATCTTATTAATCTGGTACTAATCATATGGACTTTTATCATTTCTATATCTAGGTAATCCAATTACAAATGATAAAAGAGCAATTTCCTTTGTCACATAGTTAATTTATACAACAACGCCATGTTCTGTACAAATAGTGATGTTATGGGTCATAATTGTCCAAACATCTCCCACTTGGCCTATAGCCAATCACCAAAGTGTCTAACACCTTACTATGTACGGGTTGCTCAAATTTCTGTTGAGAAACAGCTTTCGTCAGCTGATTTGCAATATTATCATCTGATGCGTTTTATTCGATCATCACATCGCCACGATGTATGATCTGACGAATCAGATAAATTAGTCGAAGTACATACTTGGATCATTGATGAGACCGTGGTTCCTTAGCCTGTTTTGTAGCCTAGCTCAGCTGCTAACAGAACTACTTCTAATCCAATTAGGATTATATAGATCAAAAATGCTTCTTTTGCTGCCTCAGCTGCAGTAATATTCCGCTTTTGTTATTTATTCGGCAACAGTATCTTGATTGGAAGATTTCCAGCTCATTGTTTCATTATTCAAACTAAATATGTACCCTTATTGCGACTTAAAGTCATCTTTATCGGTTTGGAAACTTGCAGCGGTGAACCTAGTCACTTCAAGTTCTCCTCCTCCATAGATTAAGAAATCATCCTTAGTTCGTCCAAGATACTCAAGGATGTTCTTTACATCAATCCAGTGACCATCACCTGGATTGGCCTTATAGCGTCTACATATGCTCAAAGCATATGAGACATCAGGTCACATACATTTCAAAAAACATACGAACTCTGGAGGTTTGTCGCAGCTTTCTAGATCTATCCCAGTAGATCTTTATTCCTAGAATAAAGCCTGCTTCTCCCATGTATTCCATGGAGAATTTTAATGAAAGCAAAGCTTTCACCGATTATATTATAGGAATGTTATTGCTAAGAAGCAATATATCATCAATGTATAGGACAGTCATTGTCAGTGCGCTCCCACTAACCTTCTTATATACACAAGAATCATCTTCGTTTTGAATTAAATCATATACCATTATGATTACATCAAAACGCTGGTTCCAAGAACGCAATGCTTGCTTCAATCCATAAATGGATCGATTTAACTTGCAAACATTGTTTCCATGTTTTGGTACGACAAAATCTTCAGGATGTTGCATACAAACATCCTCCAAAAGGTTTCCGTTTAAGGAAAGTGGTTTTGATGTCCATATACCATATTTCATAAATAAAACATGCAGCATTAGCAAGCATTATCCGAATGGATTTAATCATGGCAACAGATAAAAGGTTTCATCGTAGTCGACACTATGTCGTTGACGATACTCTTTCTGTACAAGCCTAGCTATGTACATTTATATGTTGCCATCAATGTATATCATCCTTGAAGACACATTTAGTACTAATAGGCACAATACCTTCCGGTTCATCAACCAGTGTCCAAACTTGGTTGGTATATATGGAATCCATTTCGGACTTCATGGCACTTTGCCATAAAAGGAGTCGATACCTTGTATCATTTCCTCATACATAGCAAGTTCGTCTTCCTCAATAAGATTGATATCTATATGAGGTGAGATCAGAAACCCATACCTCTCAGGTTGTTTTCTGAATCTCTCCGACCTACACGGTTCTTGTGTATTCGAAGATTGTGGTACAGTTTCATCCCTGATGAACTATTGGTGCTCCGTGAGGACACGGTGCTTGTAACAGAATTACTTCGATTTTCATCGAGTTCTACTTTCCTCCCACTTACCACTGCATTTAGGTATTCCTCTTAGGAAAATCGCATGGAGAGCAACAATTACATTGTTCTCTTGTGAGTTATGTAAGTACTATACTTTGGTTTCCCTAGGACAACCTACAAATAGGTACTTATCCGATTTGGGTTCTAGTTTGGTACCATCCAAACATATGCCTAGCATTCCCAAATATTCAGGAATGAGAAACCTGGTTTCTTTCCTGTTCATATCTAATATGAAGTCTGTCTAACAGATTTACATGGAACCTTATTCAAAATAAGTATTGCACTGTTCAATGCGTATCCTCAGAAGGAAATTGGTAGCTCAGAGCGACTCATCATTAACCTTACTATGTCCAACAAAGTTCAGTTTCTCTTTGGACACAACATCAAATTGAGGTGTTCCGGGAGGAGTCCATTATGAAAGAATACCATATTCTTTCAAATAATTGAGAAAAAAATTGCTTAAGTATTTCCACCACGGTCCAATCGGGATATTTTAATACTCTTGACAGTCTGTATTTATACTTCGTGTCGAAACTCTTTGAATTTATCAAGAGTTTCTGATTTATGTTTCACAAGAAACACATAACCATAACGCGATGCCACATCCGTAAAGGTTACAAAGTATTCATAACCACCTCTAGCCTAGCTAGACATGGGCCCACTTACGTTACTATGAACGAGGGTTAACAGATCGGTGGCACTTGCACTTGCAACTTTACCAAGTAAGGTTTTAGGAACTTTTCCTAATAAACTAGATTCGTAGACGTCATTTGAATTAGAATCAAATCTGTCCTAGTACCCACTCTTCAAAAGTGTGGATATATGTGTCTAATTAATGTGTCCCAGAAACAAATCCACAAATAAGTCTCTACAGATTTTTCAGTTTGAGCTTTTGTTTGTCACGTTATATGTTTGAGATTCATTTATATTCAAAATATAAATATTGTTATTCACATCTAATGTGTATATCTCAATATCATCTTTATAAACAAAACACTTAGTGTTCTAGAATATAAAGGTATACCTGTAACATGTTAAACTAGATACAGAGATAATGTTCCTAGTCAAATTAGATACATTATAACAGTTTCCCAATTTAAGTACATGCCCAATGGCAGTTCCAAAACTTAGGTTTCTATGGCCAAAACAGCGACTCTCGTCCCGTTTCCAACTCATAGGTCGATCTCATCTGAAGCCAGTCTCTTGCTAATTAGCAAATCCAGCACATCAGTACATATATTTATGTACCACATCCAGTATCTAAAATCCAATTTTAAAACCAGCAGTGGACATGTTTATAACAAACATACCTAAGTCGGAGCTTGCCCGTCTTCACTTCCTTCATGTCTGCCTTGTCCATACGGCAATCACGCTTCCATTGACCCCGTTTGCCACAGTTTAGGCAGACATCTTGGGATATGTCATTTGTCTTCCCAGAAGACTGTGACGATTTAGCCTTGCCTTTTTTTCACACCCCAAGAAGCCTTCGGCCAAGCCTGGCCTTCTGGGATGTCGAAGTAAGATGCGCCTTGCGCTTCTTGCCCTTTTGTAAGCTCTGGCTCTGTCTCATTGAGCATAGCCATTCCAAGAGTTTTCTATTGCAATTAGTACTTCTAAGATCTAAGAATATATCTATGAAGATCCTTCAATTTCAATATCATACTATAAAGATCTAATCCTTAGTTCTGACGAAGAAATTAAGGAGTCATTTCGGCAAGCATAACAGATTGAGCACTAAAGTTATCATCACCATGAGACTTCCAAAGCTCATGCTCCACTATTTGCTCAACTCCGGACTCAGGCCCGAGATGTCACTCTATCAAATAAAGTAACTTCTCGGCTCCCGGGACTATCCTGAGGTTCTATTCCCAATTTGAAAATTGAAGCCGCTTAAAGATATTTTCACCCAGGATTATGTTTTAAATGCTAATCTTTCAGTTATCTTGATTCCAATAGTCCAACTATCCAATCATCGATTTCGGGTACAATCGAATATAATGATTAATATAGTCTAACTATATAATCAACTACTATTTGATTAGTTTAAATTCAAATATATTGATTACTATAATCCAATTATATAATCAACTATAAATGAAGTAGTTTGAATACAATCCAACTGTTTAATTAAAACAACAATTGAATATTAGTCCAACTAATATATAAAATATTTTATGATGAAAAAAGAAATGAGCGCGTATCGGGAAGTATCTAAACGAAATTATAATTTAATACTTGCCTTCCACTATTTTTCGGGAGCCTCTAACCCTCAGTGGAGTAGTCGGGAAACCTAGTTTCCTAGTGGGCTAGGATCCCGTTAAATAACACACAACCTTGACTTTGGCCAACAAATTGTATGAAACTTAACTAGGTAGATCTCTAAGATCAATTGGATCCCATCCAATTCCTAGATCCAGTAGGTGGACCTCCAAGTCCGAAACATATATCCAATATATGCCAATATATCCAATATATTGTCTAACCTTTTCCTCTGAATCAACTAACTTGGCTTTGGCTCAACAAGCTTAATGAAACCAGTTAAGCGCGACCATTGACAGTGGAAAAGCTTCGTAATCGTGGTTGATAAACAAGAAGTGACCTTGACTTTGGCCAACAAATCACAACTTGCCCAAGACGTACGATATGGAACACAAACTTCCGTGATTCAAACACATCCGCGATGGACAAAGGTATTGACTTTGGCCAACAAACAATGCCAATCTTGGATCTTGAGAGAGAATCACTAAATGGAAGGAAAAATGCTTAATATAAAATGAGGGTTTTTGTCGCGATTTGGCAACCAATTTATTATCTTTAATTAGGTCTCATCATACACCCTTAAGCATGCATTCTAAAATCATAATAAGGCGCGATAAATAATATATAATGATATTCGGATGGATATACAACAAACTTGTTCCTAGAACAAATCTCTCCATTTCCTCTCTCCCGCTAGCACCATTCATACTTCTACCCAATTACATAATACTTCTAAAGAAACCTCATTTACTTTGAGGAGAATTGGTGAGAAGAGAAATACAATGAGATAAATAGATAAAAGGTTGGACACGCAGGTCCAATTTAACAAATTCTAAATTTATTACAACAATTTCCAAAATTGCCCTCACCCATCTAATATCCATCTGATATACATTATTCATACATACATCCAAGTATTCACACAAAACATGTTATCAATCAATCTAATTCAATTAATTAATCTTTGATTAGTGACCATCCAATGTTCAAACAATGATTTGATTTGCGCGAGTCCAACTCGTTTAAGAATAAATACTCAAAGTAAGTATTCTTGAATTATATCGAACTATAATTTTAAATACAATTTAAATTTTATCCAATAATAATTAATATTTAATTCCAAATTAAATAATTACACTTTCAATAGTGCATTTTAGACTTGGATTCCAAATCCAATCTTTATGGGTCTCAAAGGCCCAATTAGTATCCAATACTATACAATTAAAGTCCAATGGGCTTTCAATTAATTCTTAAGGTATGAGCTTTGGCAATTATGGGTCAAATCCAAGATGCCAAGGTCCAATTAGGAATCACCCTATGTCAAAATCAATTTAGGCCCATTAGGCCCAATTAACATTTTAAAGGCCCAATTATCATATTTGAACTTCATGGAAATGGTTTTAGGCCCAATTGGATCCAACCAATTATCCTAAACCAAACTTGGCCCAACCAAGCCCATTAAGCCCAAATATAATAAATTAAATTAACTCATTATTCCAAATTACAAATTAATTCAATTCAAGTGTAATTACCATAATTAATTAATTAATCTAATGCTTCCAAAACACTAATTAATTCAAATAATCATGCTCTACATTACCAATTCATGTCCAACACAAATTGAAGCAAAATCAATCTTATAACATGCATCATACTCACGGTTTTGGCAAGGAATTATCACACAATTTGATTTCAATCCAATTAAATCAACATTCTATCATACATTTCATGCCAAATAACATATCCAATTGCTAATTTTCAAAAAATCACCATGAGCAACCTAGTGGGTAATATTCGGTCATGCTTTGGATTTGGGGATTTTTGATCTAATCAATATTTCACAAATCCAACAATGCATAAATCCAATTCAACATTATATAAACACAAACAAATCATCAATTTAGGCAAATCAAGCTTCAAGCTAAAAAAATCCCAAATTAAAGTCATGAACCCTAGATTTTCAAATCAAACTTAGGTCACTCTAATACCATTGTAAGTGTTCCTAGAACATGCCAAGATCGTCTAAGAGTGATTTGTGTGTGAATAAAATCAAAAGAGTTGCGGAAAATACTCACTTTGATCGGATGAGCTCAAAACTTTTTATACATTTCGGTAGAAGCTCCAAGCCTTCTTGAGTGTTTCCAACACTTGGGTGAGTTTCCCTATCACCTTGATTCACTCCTTGATATGCTAGCAAGAACAAAAAGAAAGAAAAATTGCCCTCCCAATAAGCAATGAAGTTCGGCATATTAGAGAGAGAAGAGGGAATAGTTGTTTTCTTATTTTGTTTCTAAAACAAAAGTGTTGCACAAGTTGACTTGTCAAAAATGTGTATATGCTTTTTCAAAAGCAAAACAAAACACAAAGTGTGTTGGAGAAGCTATCATAAAAGCTCTCAACCACTTCCATCAATTTGAATGACAAGTGATGTAAGTTGGTGGGTCCCACTCTAAATTCCAAATTTAAGTCAAACAATCCAACACGCAACTTCGCTCGAGACCGGATTCGTTTAATTCTGAATTAAACGAATTTTCCGTTGCGACTTAATTAAATCCAATTTAATTAAATAATAGTGCCTCGCAATATTATTACGTAAGTCGCTTACGAATTAATTCTAAATTAATTCGTTCGCTCGAATTAAAATCTCATTTTAATTATGCTTTGAAATCTGATTTCATTTAATATATATATAATATATTATTTTAGCCCAATTAAATAAATTAAATAGTAAAATCTAATTTCACTATTAAATTTACTTTACCGATTAATTCTAAATTAATCGCGTTCCTTCTTCTCGACGAACTTAATCCCAGATTAATTCTTTCTCTTTTAATTAATCCCAGATTAATTTATTTCCGTAATTAATCCCAGATTAATTTTCTCTCTCATAATTAATCCCAGATTAATTTTCTGTTCGAGTCAAATCTCAACGGTGAATCTTCGGGAAGCGACCCAAGAGATCCCTTGATATGTTGGCCGTAAATCCGGTCATCGGACTATCCAAACACGTGCGTACCCAGTATTACGTTCTTACCGATTTACATGACATGGTTGGCTTCTAGCAAAACACCGGTGCCTACCCAATTCTCCAGAAATATTCTGTAAAGGAATATGTAATCTTTGTCAGGCGTACATACGTAGTATTGCGTATTACGATCCAGTATCGAATGTCACATGCTAGGCTTGGGCTGGAATTGTGTCTGCCCCGTACGAAGCATATATCGGATCTCTGGTAACTAGTCTCTATAATCGGATAATCATGACCTTGTCATATTATCCCGATAGCTGCATCATACAAGAGTACCAGTTCTGTATCCTGCGTGATCATCATCTCCATATGACTGAAGTGATACTTCCATCTTGACATCACATCCAATACACTACGATTCTCAGTATACCCAGAGGAGGCGTACACAGAACTTGTTACTGCCTCGGACGACCAAAACCAAAGTATACTGATTGTCGCAAGTATTAGCGATGCAAGTCTCAGGTTAAGACCATGTACACCTACCCTGATTCGGATTCCCATAGACACATAGTCATACTACCAATGGGATTCCAAGGGGTCTATCCAGAGCGAAGCTGTTTCCGTATCATCGGTAAACAGAACCTCCTATTACACTTGCATGAGTATTCAATACCCAAATATATGAGAACTATGTCGTTACGCTTCCATAACACGCACAAGTGTAATACTAGCCTATTCCGTATTATCGATGTCCAGTCTCGATAATACTACAACTAGGGATATTTAATGATTAAACCTTAATGGATCAATATTGTCTCATATCTTATTAATCTGGTACTAATCATATAGACTTTTATCATTTATATATCCAGGTAATCCATTACAAATGATAAAATAGCAATGTTAATTTATAAAACAACGCCATGTTCTGTACAAATAGTGATGCTATGGGTCATAATTGTCCAACATAATGGGGTTTCTCTAGTCGACGAATGGACCGTTGTTCTGTAGGACCACAAGACTCTTGGAAGATCATCAGTCCATGCTCCTTTTGCTTTCTCCAACCTTTTCTTCATCGTATTCATTATCGTCATGTTGGAAGACTCAGCCTGACCATTGGCTTGTAGGATGTGTGGGGTTGAGAAGCTTAGTTTGATTCCTCAATTATTGTAAAAGTCTTAGAAGTGATGGCTGATGAATTGGGAACCATTGTCAGTCACAATATTTTTCGGTAGCCCGAATCAACATATGATATTCTTCCAAATGAAGGTTTGTACTTTTTTATCTCAAATATTAGCAAAAGCTTCGGCTTCAATCCATTTGGAGTAGTAATCCGTCAGCGCAAGCACGTAGAATCGACGTTCTAGGGCGGTTGGGAGTTTTCCAACGATATCCATTCCCCATTTCATGAATGGCCAATGAGAAAGAATGAAATTGAGCCTTTCTAGAGGTAGATGTGAGATTGGGGTGAACCATTGGTATTTATCACATCTATAGGTAAATTCTACAGCGTCGACTCGCATGGTAGACCAATAGTATCTTGTGTTATAAGCTCTACACGAAAGGCTTCTTCCTCCAGAATGATTCACACATTCCCCTTCATGCAATTCTACCAACACATAATGTGCTTCCTTAGGAGGAAGGCACTTGAGGTAGTGTCCAGAGAATGACCTTTTTAGTAGCTGGTCATTGTAGAGAGTGAACCTTGGAGCTTGGCGTTGAATCTTCTGGGCCTCTGTTTTGTCTTGTGGGAACATGCCTTTTTGAAAATTTCTCATTATTAGAGTCATCTAATAGTCAGTTGGAGTGGAAAAGGCGACACATTTTGCTTCTTCCTTCCAGATGGATGGCCACTGTAAATACACTACTGGAATAGATTGGATCTTGTCCTCTTGCATTGTTGAACCGAGGATAGCCAAGGCATCCATATGTGTGTTTTCGGTTCTAGGAACTTGTGAGATTGGGAGCTTTTCGAATGTCGACTGAAATTCCTTCACCTCTTGCAAGTAGGAAGCCATTTGTGAGTCTCTTGCTTGATACGATCCTTGGAGTTGGTTCTCAATAAGTTGGGAGTCTGACTTGACTTCTATCATTTTGGCTCCCAAGTCCGTAGCCAAAGTTAATCCAGCTATCAGAGCTTCATACTCAGCTTCGTTATTAGTTACTTTGAAGCCACACTTGACAGCTTGTTGTAGTGTGTCACCTTCGAGGGTGGTGATCACAATTCCCAACCAGCATCCATGCTTGTTGATAGATCCGTCGAATGAAAGCTTCCATGCATTTGTCGATTGGACACATTGTACTTCTAGTTCAGCTCGGACTTATAGGTCGGGACCGAAGTCAGCCACAAAATCCGCTAGAGCATAAGATTTGATCACGGTCTGTGGCTGGTAAGTGATGTCATATTCTTCAAGCTCTACAACTCATTTCACCAATCTCCCCGAGAGCTTGGGTTTATGGAGTACGTTCCTTAAGGGGTAGGAAGTTTAGACTGTGATATGATGCCCTTGAAAATAAGGGCGTAACTTCCGAGCCACTGTTATTAAAGCAAGTACCAACTTCTCCATTTGGGTGTATCATGTCTCTGCGTCGAGTAGAGCTTTACTCACACAGTAGACTGTGAGTTATGTCCCTTCTTCCTTTTTGATCAAGACCGCACTGACGACTTGTTCTGAAACCCCCAAATAGAGGAAGATTCTTTCATTGTCGACAGGTTTTGAAATGAGTAGTGGAGTGGTCATGTACCTATTGAGCTATTTTAAAACTTATTCGCATGCTGGAGGCCATTCGAGGTTCTTCGCCTTCTTGAGGGCAGACAAGAACAAAAAACTTTTGTTTGCATACTTAGAGATAAATCGGTTAATGTTGCGATCCTCCCTGCAAGTCATATGACATCTTTCGGATAGTGGGATAAGGGATGTTGAGGATGGATTTCATCTGATCAGGATTAGCTTTTATCTCTGGTCGAGTGACCATGTAGCTTAGGAACTTATCGGAAGCGACACCGAATACGCATTTGGTGGGGTTCAACTTCATACCATATTTCCTCATAATGTCGAATGTTTGTCCCCAAGTGTTCCAGGTATTCCTCGGGATTCAATGACTTCACTAACATGTCGTCTATGTAGACCTACATGGTATTCCCAATCTGTTGGGAAAACATCTTGTTAACGAGACGTTGGTAGGTGGCTTCAGCATTCTTGAGTCTAAATGTCATCACCTTGTAGACATAAATACCTCTATTGGTGATGAAGGTTGTCTTCTCTTGGTCGTTTGGGTGCATGATGATTTGATTGTAGCCTGAGTAGGCATCCATGAAACTTAATAATTTATGTCCAGCTGTAGCATCGACCATTGAATCAATATGAGGTAAAGGTAATGAGTCTTTTAGGCATGCTTTGTTCAAAGCCGTGAAGTCGATGCAGACTCGCCATTTCCCATTCTTCTTTCGAACCACGACGACATTCGCAAGCCATTCTGGATATTGTACTTCTTTGATGGATCAATTTTGTATCAATTTCTGAACCTCTTCATCGGTGATTTGGTTTCTTTTTGGAGCAAACTTCCTCATTTTCTGCCTGATAGGGGTGTAGTCTGGGTCCACATGTAGCTCGTGGGTTATCATCTCAGGATTTATGATTGTCTTATCTTCATGAGACCAGACAAATCAGTTGTGTCTCTTTTTAAGGAAGTCAATTAGTTCAGCTCCTAGCTTGGGTTCAAGATAGGCTCCAATTTGGACTTTATGGTCTGTATACTGGGGATAAATTTGGACTCGTCAGTTCTTCAATGTTGGGTTGATCTTGTTCGGCCCAACAAGATCCCTTATGTAGTTGTTATGCTGACTGATGCTTGGCATTAAGAGTCGTTTGATAGCAACCCATTGAGGCAAGCTGGTCCCCTTTAATTTCTTGAATACCTTATTTGGTAGAGAATTTCAACACTTGGTGGTAGGAGAAGAGACTGCCCTCATGTCATGAATCCAAGGTCGACCAATAATCAAGTTGTATGCTGAGGGACAATCCAACACTAATAAGGTAGTGATTTTGTTTATCCCTTCTACGTAGACTAGGAGAGATATTTCTCCCAAAATGAACTTTCAATCACCCCTGAACCATATTAATGCAGTCAACCGTCGGTTGATCTTATCCAATTCTACTCCTATGTCTGTTAGAACATTGGTGAATATGATGTTGGCTGAAGATCTAGTATCGACCAATACTCGCTTGATCATGAAGTTTGCAACTTGCAAGGAGATTACCGGAGCGTCGTGGTGAGGGTTCATCTGATTAGAGCTACTGTCGTTTATGAATTCAATTATCAGGTTGGTGAACTTCCCTTCTATTGACATTGTAGAGTGGGATGTTCCGACAGTAGCTGCTCTTGTTTGTCGTTTGACAGCTGAGTAAGAAACACCACTAACTCAGATAAACCTAAAATAAAATTCACCGTATTGTTGATTGGTGGTGCCGGCTGGGGGCATTCACCTTGTTCGTCTCTGTCCTTTCATCGGGCCAATGTAGGTTTGACTTTCTTCGTAAGTAATTTTAAGATGCCCTTTGTTTAGTAGCTCCAGAACGTCCAACCTCAGGGCCACACAGTCAGCTATCATATGGACGTAGTCTCAGTGGAATTCACACCATCTACTCGTGTCTTTTCTGGTAGGTCCATCAATTAGTTCAGCTCCTAGCTTGGGTTCGAGATAGGTTCCAATTTGAACTTTATGGTCTGTATACTGGGGATGAATCTGGACCTCGTCAGTTCTTCAATGATGGGCTGATCTTGTCCGACCCCACGAGATCCCTCATATAGTTGTTATGCTGACTGATGCTTGGCTTTAAGATTCGTTTGATAGTAACCCTTTGAGGCAAGCTGGTCCCCTTTGATTTCTTGAATACCTCATTTGGTAGAGAATTTCAACATTTGGTGGTAGGAGGAAGAGACTGCCCTCATGTCATGAATCCAAGGTCGACCAATAATCAAGTTGTATGCTAAGGGACAATCCAAGACCAATAAGGTAGTAATTTTGTTGAACCTTCATGTGTAGACTAGGAGAGATATTTCTCCCAAAGTGAACTTTCATTCACCACTGAACCATCTTAATGCAGTCAACTATCGATTGATCTTATCCAATTATACTCCCATGTCTGTTAGAGCATTAGTGAAGATGATGTTGGCTAAAAATCTGGTATCGACCAATACCCGCTTGATCATGAAGTTTTCAACTTACAATGAGATTATTGGAGCGTCGTGGTGAGGGTTCATCTGATTAGAACTACTGTCGTCCGTGAATTCAATTGTCAGGTTGGTGAACTTCCCTTCTATTGACATTGTAGAGTGAGATATTCTGACAGTAGCTGCTCTTGTATGTCGTTTGGCAGCTGAGTAAGAAACACTACTAACTTAGATAAACCTAAAATGAAATTAATCATATTGTTGATTGGTGGCAGCGACTGGGGGCCTTCACCTTGTTCGTTGATCGGCCTGATCACACACGTATAACGCAAGTGCACGTATCATTCAAGTAGTATAAAATATATTGATCCTACGAGGACTTAATACCTAATCTATTAATTTATGAAGCCAAATGTTTACGAGTATTGACCGGCGTAAACACACACGTATAACGCAAGCTCACGTATCGTTCAAGTAGTATAAAAATATCGATCCCACGAGGACTTAATTCCTACTGTTGTTATTAATTATTGAATCTATTTATTTACAGATATCTAATTGAGAGAGAAGAGAATGATTACTTGATTGATTTGATTGATTGTAGAATTGCTAAATAAATAAATAAATAAAAAGACAAAAGAAAATACTAAAGAAAATAACAAAGACACAAAGATCTAGGGTTGTGATTTCTTCCAATATCATTTTAAAGATGAAGTGGTTATTTCATGTTTGTGTAATAAATCAGTTTACTAACCTCGAACACTAAATTATGCAAAAGCCTTTGTCGATGGTCAGACGCAAATACCCAGTTTAACCCAATTGAACCATATGTCTATGTCAACCAATTATCTGGATTCATTAAGTTTAAGTTCAAATTATGGCTACCCCCGTCCGACAAGTATATGTCTATCTTGTAAGGAAATATATTAAAGGGTTATCTATCCTCAAAGAAGATCGTGGGCTATTAAGTCTAAGGCTGAAACCTAAAATCCCTATGTCTAGTTCATTTTAGATTTACCACATCAATCTTATTGGTGATCAGACAACAAGAAGCATTAAGCTTAAGACTTAATAAGTAAACCTTTAAATTACCCAAACTATAAAATAACCCCTTATAAACCGGTGATATTAGAATTCATCACAACCCCAGATAACTAACACATAACTAGGGCTAATAAAAACTTAAAAGTAAAAGACATAAAGTAAAAAATGCTGAAAAGTAAAAGACATAAAGTAAAAGCTGAAAAGTAAAATAAAATAAAATGCTATGGTAAATGGAATTACTTTTACTATTTACTATTTTAGATATCTCCCATAAAATAACATATAAACTTGTGATAATATTACCAACCGACCAATCTGGCGGTATCCTTTATTAGTCAGGTTTAAACCAGATTAAAATGAATTACCAACCGACCAATCTGGCGGTATCCTTTTTAAGTCAATATTTTAAATAATGAATATATTATTTTTAAGGGAGATGAATCTAAATAGTACCAGTAAAAGAATTACCTTTCACCCTAGCTAGGGAAGTTACCTCCTCATGGTGAATAGTAAAAACTGTAAAAAGTAAAAACAGTAAATTACTATATTAACAAAACGTAATTAAAATTATTTACAAAACTAAAAACTAAAAACTAAAAGAAACTAGAGAGAGAAACTCTCTCTTTACATCAAAGAGATGAGATAGAGTGGTGCATCTAAAACTGAAATCTCGAGCTCAATTTAAAGGCGCGGATAGGCATCGGGCGTCGCGACGCTGAGGCCTTTGGCGTCGCTACGCCAGCTTCTGTCGATGTGGCACGCTCTGGTTCGTCGGTTGCAGATTCTGGATAAGATGATAAGGTGACACGTGGCGAGGTTGTTGGAGAATCAATTATTGTGACACGTGGCGGCTTCTGATTGGTCGGCTAGATTCTTATCCGCCACGTGTCAGATAAGGATTAGATAGCCAATAATTGATGCTGATGTGGCGCTGATGTGGCGGTGGGGTGGCGGTGACGTGGCGACACGTGGGAAAGGGACTGTCGGCACCGTAGGTTTGTGACACGTGGAACTTCCTGATTGGCTGATGATGACGTGGCGGTGAGGTGGCAGTTTGACTTGGTCAACCTGGTGATGTGGCTGATGACGTGGCAATGACATGGAGTGACACGTGGCACACGTGGCGATGATGACTGTCGGCACCGTAGGATGATGACACGTGGCACGGTACATTTTAGCAGATCGGCTGTGATGGTGACACGTGGCACGGCGCACGTTAGCAAAGTCAAAATTTTCTCATATTCTAATTTGTGGACCCGGCGCACGTTAGCACTGTTCGGCGCATGTTAGGCGTCGCGACGCTGAATGTCTTGGCGTCACGACGCGAGAAATTACCAAAATACCCTTTTGGTTCAATTTTCACTATTTTGGCCCAAATCACCTCCAAAAGGTCCTGAAACTTTATTTATCTACAAAATAACACAAAACACATCAAAATATTCACAAAACTCAAGAAACTATACAAAATATTAGGTTAAATGAGTGGGTATTAGTGATAGATTTACCACTTATCACACCCTCAAACCTAACATTTTGCTAGTCCTCGAGCAAAACATAAAATAACATAACATAAACATCCTTAAAATAAAATTTAACTAAGCCACTTTCGTAGGGATCACGATTGCATTTAGCGTATGCAACAAGCCTTTAAACCCCTAGGTGTCCCTAGTGGACGAGTTGTAGCTCGTGAGGGTTTACAGCAATGCTACCCACAAACATTTTATAAAAGTAAAAAAGTTAGTGAAACTAATGCACACGAAAGCAAAAAGACAAGAGAAAAGAGAATAAAGAAGTTAGTAACTAATCAGGTGAAACTTCTACTCCAAGTTACTAGTTGTTTTGTTTCTTTCTAAATTACAAAATAAGTAAATTCTCCGATTATTTTTACCATTCTTCATATACACAGCCAACAAGATATTAATCAACTCATTTTTGCCCACAACAGTCATAAGTGCAGTTGATAAGAGAGTAATATTTTTGTCTAAAAGTTCTATCAGATTTCACACATTTTGGTAGCAATGGAATAATTTTTCTGATTTTTTCTTTGATTTTTTTCTCTATTTTTTTTTTATTTATATACAATATCTTCCATCTATGTAACGAGTGTTGGGTCGGTGGCTCCCAAACCAGTTGGCTTTAGGGCACCAGGTGTTAAGACACCCCTACGGACTTAATTACTCACACTTCAGATATATATATTTTTGCAGCTTCTTTGATCCATGTAGCGAGCTTTGGGCCAGTGACTCCCAAACCAGTTGGTTTTAGGGCACTAGGTGTTAAAACACCCTTACAGACTTAATAACTCGGATCTCGAATTTTTTTTTTACTCCACTGCTTTTTGAGATGCTTCCTCCAATTAAACTAGAGTACTGAATATTACAAACTTTTCAATTATAGCTCATGTCTGTATGTTACTATATATGTTGATAATATATGTCAACTGAGCATATGAAGATCCATTTTAGTCTTTTTTAAGGAGAATTCACAAATTAAATAATTCAAAATGAAATAAACAAAAATTAACTTGTTTGAAAAATGGTTTTAGATACGTCTTAGGAGTGGAAACTCCTTACCCAGCTATCTCTTACCAATTTCACCTTTTTAGTCAAAATAAAAACACAAAATATTTTTGTATTTTTTTTGAAAATTTTTCAATTTTTTTTTGTATTTTTCGAAAAATTTTGGCCTAAAATTAAAAACACACAACTAAGAACAAGGTACTGATCAACTAATTCCCTCCCCCAAACCTAAATGAGACATTGTCTCCAATGTCTTAAACAGTAAAAGGAGGGTTAAGAAGGTCGTACCTGGTTAGTTGAAAATCTACAGGAAATTAAAGATTAAGATCCAGATTAATCCTACGCCTCTTACCACGATCGTCCTCAGACCAATTTATCTTTGAAAGGATAGGGTCAACTTGTGGTCCATAGGCTAAAAGTTGGTCTATTAGATCTGAAGCAATTCTGGCAGTACAGATGAGTTCTTTCATAGGTTTTGACACGAACCCATTTCTCCGGACATCATCAAGAAACACACAAAGAAAATCATAAAATTCATCAACGTTAAATAGTCCAAGCGGTTTCTGGTGTATGTTCAGGTTCGCCCAAGATAGAACTATAAAAATTTCCTCCAATGTGCCCAAGCCACCTGGCAAAGCGATAAAAGCATCAGCACGGTTAATCATTTCTACCAGTCGTTCAGACATAACTGGCACAATAAGTTCCTCTCCGTTTGATGATCCAATAAGATTTGCCTCTGCCAAGGGTTTTGGGATGATTCCCAAAACGTGACTGCATCATTCCTGTACAGCCTTTGAAAAGATCCCAATAAGTCCAAGATTGCCTCCGCCATATATTAAGTGCATATTCCTTGCAGCTAAGACTCGACCCAATTCCTGTGCTGCCTCTACGTATTGTGGCTTAGTACCAACACTACTACCGCAAAACACACAGATGTTTTCAACTCGTCTTCTTGAAGTTGCTTCCATTTTTTATGTATTTCTTTCTCAAATCAGGATGCCTTCCAAAGTGCAATGACGAGCTGAATTTATAGTACCTGAAACGGGTGAGTAATAATAGCACTAGTATCTTCCATAGGAAGCTTGTTTAGCTAAACAACAAAATGAAATCGTGAAAGGTCAAAAAGTCTGGATCCTGTCTATGAAAATAAAGATAATTACAACAGAAAAGTGAATCAAAGCAATAATTAAGGCAACGGAATTGTGTACGCAATACGCCACTCGTTTGGTATACAAATCCATTAGGATGAGTCTCAAGAATTAATTCTTTACTCAACCATCGCTCATGAATTGTTTCTCATCTTTGTGATTGCCAAACACCATTACTTCTGTCTTAAAATGCTCCGTTTGTGCTTTTCCCTAAAAAAATAACACAAAATATTAAAAACTCTACAACATGTATACACAAAATATGAAAACAGAAATTACAACAAATTGCATGGGTTGCCTCCCTGCTAGCGCTAAATTTTTCGTCTTCAGCCAGACGTGACTGAAATCCATATGTCAAGGAGGTTTCAGCGTCGTTTTGGATGTCCGATTAAAGACAATCCCGTGAGCGTTGCTTTTGAAAGGTCTCTTCCAACGGTAAGGTAGCATAAAATTTTTTGTCACATTTAGTGCTTGTGCCATATTTTTGCTCCTTCTTACTCCAGTGGTTCCTACAAAGAAAGAAAGAAAATCAGGAGGTCTCGTATGGTGCTTGACTTGGAATGGGAGTTCCATTCTGTCAAGCTTCTGGGCGATATCTTTGATTTGTACTCCCCAAAACAGCGATGTTTCTCCTGAATGCTCTGGATCTTTATTAAGGTCAGACATTTGCTCTGTTTCTTGCTCCACATTTTTTTCACAGATGTATTGTAAAATTTTTGCATTCAGCTCTTCATCTGTCATATGTGAAATACATGCTTCAAAATTGTCAACCTGAGGATGCAAAGATGTTTCTGACATTAGGTTTTCATCCTCTGATACGACTGGAATGGATGGTTCAGATAGATCTTCTTCAAACATCATGGTAAAGCATGCTCCAAGATCTTCATTTTGAGGATTGAAAGTTTGATCCTCCGTTGTTGGTGCAGTTGGTACAAATATATCAGCTTCATCCTCGTCAGAATCTGAATAATAAAAGTCAAATTGAGACTTTGCTGGTTCGGGCTCCTAAACTGATACCTCTGGTTGTTGATATTGCTCAGCCTCCTCCTCTGTTGAAGTGTCATTGTGAAATGATTGGTACTCGAAGGCTTCATCAGTGTCATCTGAAACTGGTTCTTAAGGTATGTAGTTCTGGTTTTTTGTGAATTGTCTCATTTGATCTGTCATCTTCTGAATGAATTCTGATTGTCTCTGAATACTTTCAAATTGATTCTGGTTTGTTTCAAGCATTGTATCCAACTTTTCTTTTCGTTTCTTGAACATATCTTCGAGCATGTTTAGCAACTGATCTTCCTCTGATGGTTCTGATTGTTGATGAAGATCATTGTAGGTGGGTGGTGGATAAGATGGAAAATGTGGTTCTGTGAAATGTGATGGCTCGTCATACCATGAAGGATCTTGATAGCTCTGCCACCCTGGATGGTAGTTGTATTCGCAATAATCTCTAGGGTGGTTACCATTACATATGTCACATCTCCCCATTGCGTCTTGTTGAGCAAATGTGGTATTGCTTGGTTCTGGCATCCAGTGATAATTGTTGGGCTGGACAACAGGCCTTAGAAAACTGGACTGTTGCTCCCAGATTTGGGGTGTATCTTCTAGTAAAGCTCGTGATCTCTCAATCTCCCAATAATGTTCTATTTTTCAATCACCTGAAAATAAAAGAAAGAGATAAAAATTACAGATAAAAATAAAGAAAATTAGATACAAGTAAATTAGATAGCTTCAAAATTAATAACTCAAGAAAAATAAGTCCCTGGCAACGGCGCCAAAAACTTGACCGGCGTAAACACACACGTATAACGCAAGCGCACATATCGTTCAAGTAGTATAAAAATATCGATCCCACGAGACTTTAATTCCAACTGTTGTTATTAATATATTGAATCTTTATTTACAGATATCTAATTGAGATAGAAGAGAATGATTACTTGATTGATTTGATTGATTGTAGAATTGCTAAATAAATAAATAAATAAAAAGACAAAAGAAAATACTAAAGAAAATAACAAAAGACACAAATATCTAGGGTTGTGATTTCTTCCAATATCATTTTAAAGATGAAGTGGTTATTTCATGTTTGTGTAATAAATCAGTTTACTAACCTGGAACACTAAATTATGCAAAAGCCTCTATCGATGGTCAGACGCAAATACCCAGTTTAACCCAATTGAACCATATGTCTATGTCAACCAAATTATCTGGATTCATTAAGTTTAAGTTCCAATTATGGCTACCCCCGCCCGACAGGTATATGTCTATCCTGTAAGGAAATCTATTAAAGGGTTATCTATTCTCAAAGAAGATCGTGGGCTATTAAGTCTAAGGCTGAAACCTAAAATCCCTATGTCTAGTTCTTTTTAGATTTACCACATCAATCTTATTGGTGATCAGACAACAAGAAGCATTAAGCTTAAGACTTAATAAGTAAACCTTTAAATTACCCAAACTATAAAATAACCCTTTATAAATCGGTGATATTAGAATTCATCACAACCCCAGATAACTAACACATAACTAGGGCTAATAAAAACTTAAAAGTAAAAGACATAAAGTAAAAATGCTGAAAAGTAAAAGACATAGAGTAAAAACTGAAAAGTAAAATAAAATAAAATGCTAAGGTAAAAGGAATTACTTTTACTATTTACTATTTTAGATATCTCCTATAAAATAATATGTAAACTTGTGATAATATATCCAACCGACCAATCTGGCGGTATCATTTTTAAGTCAATATTTTAAATAGTAAATATATTATTTTTAAGGGAGATTAATCTAAATAGTAACAGTAAAAGAATTACCTTTCACCCTAGCTGGTGAAGTTACCTCCTCATGGTGAATAGTAAAAACTGTAAAAAGTAAAAAAAGTAAATTACTATATTAACAAAACGTAATTAAAATTATTTACAAAACTAAAAACTAAAAGAAATTAGAGAGAGAAACTCTCTCTTTACATCAAAGAGATGAGAGAGAGTGGTGCATCTAAAACTGAAATCTCGAGCTCAATTTATAGGCGCGGATAGGCATCGGGCGTCGCGACGCTGAGGCCTTTGGCGTCGCTACGCCAGCTTCTGTCGACGTGGCACGCTCTGGTTCATCGGTTGCAGATTCTGGATAAGATGATAAGGTGACACGTGGCGAGGTTGTTGGAGAATCAATTATTGTGACACGTGGCGGCTTCTGATTGGTCGGCTAGATTCTTATCCGCCACGTGTCAGATAAGGATTAGATAGCCAATAATTGATGGTGATGTGGCGGTGACGTGGTGACACATGGGAAAGGGAATATCGGCACCGTAGGTTTGTGACACGTGGCACTTCCTGATTGGCTGATGATGACGTGGCGGTGAGGTGGCAGTTTGACTTGGTCAACCTGGTGATGTGGCTGATGACGTGGCAATGACATGGAGTGACATGTGGCACACGTGGCGATGATGACTGTCGGCACCGTAGGATGATGACACGTGGCACGATGCATTTTAGCAGATCGGCTGTGATGGTGACACATGGCACGATGCATTTTAGCAGATCGGCTGTGATGGTGACACGTGGCACGGCGCACGTTAGAAAAGTCAAACTTTTCTCAGATTCTGATTTGTGGACCCGGCGCACGTTAGCCCTGTTCGGCGCATGTTAGATGTCGCGACACTGAATGTCTTGGCGTCCCGACGCTGGAAATTACCAAAATGCCATTTTCGTCCAATTTTCACTGTTTTGGCCTAAATCACCTCCAGAATGTCCTGAAACTTTATTTATCTACAAAATAACACAAAACACATCAAAATATTCACAAAACTCAAGAAACTATACAAAATATTAGGTTAAATGAGTGGGTATTAGTGATAGATTTACCACTCATCAAGTATCTAATAGATTGGTTGTTTGATTGGATGGTGACTTTAAACTAAAACAAGTAAATAAAATAGTGTGAAAGTGAATTAAAGGTAAAATCAGTATTATTAAACTATCAAGGGTTGTGAATCCTTCCAATATCTTTTAAAGATGAAATGGTTATCTCATGTTTGTGCAATATATTGGTTTACTAACCTGGAACACGAAATTATGCAAAAGCCTCTGTCGATGGTCAGATGAAAATACCCAGTGTAACCCAATTAATCATATGTCTATGTTAACAAAGTTACATGAATTCATTAAGATTAAGTTCCAATTGTGGCTACCCCCGCCCGACAAGTATATGTCTATCCTGAAAGGAAATCTATTAAGGGTTATCTATCCTTAAGGAAGATCGTGGGCTATAAAGTCTAAGGCTGAAACCTAAAATTCATTCGTCAACTTTATTTTAAGTTTACCACATCAATCTTATTAATGGCCAGTTAACAAGAAGCATTAAGCTTAAGACTTAATAAATAAACCTTTATATTACCCAAGACATGAAATAACCCCTTATAAATCGGTGATATTCGAATTCATCAAACTTAAATAAACAAAACATCATAAAAAATAATTTGGAGATAAATAAAAGTAAAATTACAATAATGAAAGAAAATGCTGGGGTCAGAGGATTCACTTTTAATATTTCAAAATTAGAAATCTCTTTTATTGTCAATATTTACCGACTAACTAATTATATTTAACTAGACCATAAAGGCAGAATTTTCATTTGTCTCAATTAAGTCCAACCGACCATATAGGCGGTAACAAGGTTATTACCTAAACCGACCATATAGGTGGAAACTATGTCTGGAATGTAAAACCAACCATATAGGCGGAAAATAAGGTTGTCACCTAAACCAGCCATATAGGCGGTAATTAATTAATCCAAATTTTAATTAAAATAAGGGAGATTAATCTAATTTATTATTTTAAAATCTCACCTTTTCACCCCAGCAGAATGAGATTACCTGCTCATGCTGTAAATGAAAACACACAAAATTTTATTAATTAAATAAAAAGAAAATACAATAAACTTTCCTTTTCCTTTAGGTTTTCATGGAGAAATTCCTCCAAAGAAAGCATGAAAAATTTACAAAGTTTAGCTTGGTATTTATAGGCAAATATAAAGGCTTCCACCAATTTCTCCACCAATTGCTCCACCAAACATGGCCCAAACATGGCATCGAACATGGCACCAAACATCGCACCAAACATGACACCAAATCCTCCACCAAACATGCAAGCATGTTTGGTGGAAGTTTGACAATTTTCAATTTTTATTTTATTATTATTATTTTGTTTTGAAAATGACTTTAATAATTACACATAACACACTTCCGGATGTTTTTATCAATTTCGGTCAGGGAAAATTTAGACTTTAAAATTATTATGAACTTCAAAGTTGTATATCTTTGAGTCTTCTTTAATCTGGAACTTGAATCACCTCAATCCGATATCGGAATAAAAAGTTATGGCCAAAATATGACAATTGCGCAAAGTTGGAATTTCCGAAATTGTACATCGTTAGAACGCCATTTCAAGTTTCCAATCTCCAAAATCAAAATATCAAGTTCGATTTTTGCCCTTATTTTTTTCCACATTTCGTCCTGATTGATTCCATTTAGTCTCGATTTTATTTTATCTGCAAAATAAACTAAAACACATCAAAACGTTAATAAAACTCGAGAAACTATACAAAATATTAAGTAAATTGGCGGTAAATATTGATATATTTTCCGCACATCACACCCCAAAACCTAACATTTTGCTAGTCCTCGAGCAAAACAACAAAATAAAATGCAATAAAAAATTAAAATTAAACTAAGCCAATTTCGTAGGGATCACGGTTGCATTAGCGTATGCGACAAGCCTTTAAACCCCTAGGTGTCCCTAGTAGACGAGTTGTACTCTTGTGAGAGCTTACAGTGACAATACCCACAAACGTCAATCTAATGCACATAAAAGCAAAAAGACAAGAGAAAAGAGAATAAACAAGTTAGTGACTAAATAAGTGAAACGTCTTATCCAAGTTAATAGTTGTTTTCTTTCTTTCTAAATTACCAATTAAAGTAAATTCTCCGATTATTTTTACTATTCTTCATATACACAACCAACAAGGTATTAATCAAATCATTGTGCCCACAATATTCATAAGTGCAGTTGAAAATGAAGTAATATTTTTGTCCTAAAGTTATATAAGAATTCACACCTTTTTTGGCAAAGGATTTTTTTAAAATTTTTATATTATTTATAACATCTTCAATCCATGTAGCGAGCTTTGGGCCAGTGACTCCCAAGCCAGTTGGCTTTAAGGCACTAGGTGTTAAGACACCCTTACAGACTTAATTACTTGGATTTCAGATATTTTTTTTACAACATCTTCAATCCATGTAGCGAGCTTTGGGCCAGTGACTCCTAAGCCAGTTGGCTTTACGGCACTGGGTGTTAAGACACCTTTACAGACTTAATTACTTGGATTTCAGATATCTTTTTTTTTTACAACATCTTCAATCCATGTAGCAAGCTTTGGGCCAGTGACTCCCAAACCAGTTGGCTTTAGGGCACTAGGTGTTAAAACACCCTTACAGACTTAATTACTCGGATCTCAGATGTGTGTGTGTTTTTTTTTATTGCTTTTTTAGATGCTTCCTCCAATTAAACTAGAGCACTGAATATTACAAACTTTTCACTTACAACTCATGGTCGTATGTTACCATGCATGTTGATAATACCTGTCAACTGAGCATATGAAGATCCAATTTAGTCAGTATTATGGAGAATTCACAAATTAAATAATACAAAAGGAAATAAACAAAAATTAATTTGTTACGAAATAGGTTGAGATACGTCTCAGGAGTGGAAATTCCTTACAAAGATAGTCAAGTTAAAAACACAAAAACACAAAATATTTTTAATTTTTTTCTAAAATTTTTTTTTGAAAAATTTTGACTAAAAATCAAATAAAAATAACACAACAATAAAATATTTACAAGATACTAGTTAACTATTCCTCTCCCCCAAACCTAATTGAGACATTGTCCCCAATGTCTAAAAAGTAGAAGAAAAGTTTAGAAAACAGTACCTGGTTAGCTTAAATTCTACATCTAAAAAGAAAATTAAAGGTTAAGATCCAGATTTATCCGACGCTTCTTACTATGATCATTATCAGACCAATTAATCTTGGAAAGGATAGGGTCAATTTATGGTTCAAAGGCTAAAAGTTGGTATTTTAAATCATGGGCAGTTCTGGCAGTGAAGATGATATCTTTTACAGGCTTCGACAAGAACCCATTTCTCCGGGCATCATCAAGAGACACACAAAGAAAATCATAAAGTTCATCAGTATTAAATAGTCCAATCAGTTTCTGGTGTATGTTCAAGTTCGCCCAAGATAGTACTGTAAAAATTTCCTCCATCGTACCCAAGCCACCTGGCAAAGCAAGAAAAGCATCAACACGGTTAATCATTTCCACCAGTCGTTCAAACATACCTGGCACGATTAGTTCCTCTCCGTTTGACGGTCCTATAAGATTTGCCTCCGCCAAAGATTTTGGGATGATTCCCAAGACTTGATTGTCTTCTTCCTGTACAGCCCTTGAAACGATCCACATTAGTCCAAGATTGCCATCGCCATATACTAAGTGCATATTCCTTTCAGCTATGACTCAACCCAATTCATGTGCTGCTTCAACGAACTTTGGCTTAGAACCAACACTAGTACCGCAAAACACACAGATATTTACAACTCGTCTTCTTGAAGTGGCTTCCATTTTTTTTTTATGTATTTCTTTCTCAAACCTGGATGCCTTCAAGAGTGCAATGATGAGTTGAATTTATAACACCTAAAAAAGGGTGAGTAATAATAGCACTAGTACCTGTCAAATGACAATTATTAGCTAAACAGTAAAATATATCGTGAAAGTCAAAAAGTCTGGATCTTGTAGGAGAAAATAAAAGAAAATAACAAAAAAAATCACAATAATTAGTTAAAGACAAAGAGATAATAATATTTACAAGAAGTAACGGCTTGAATGACGTCTATGCGTCAGGGACAAGTTTCCCATCCAATTTTCTTATAAATTGGAAAACAGGGTCATTTAGAGTCAGATTCCCGAGACTTAAATGGTGTTGTTCTTTTCAAAACTATGCATATAACATGTGAATTGCGTGATGCACATGTCCATTAGGATGCTTCTCAAGAGTCAATAATATGTCATCCAAAGACTCCTTACTCAAGTCATCCCTAATGAATTTAATTTTATCTTCACGGTTATCAGACACCATTCCTAAAGAATGACAACGATTACTACATGTCATACGTGCAAATTTATAGCATACACCTATTTTTTTAGCTCTTCTCTTTTTAGAAAAAGTGCTTCTTCCTAAACCAGGCAAATATGAAATAAAATAATCAGAAGACTCATCTGCCAATCAGACCCGTGCTTCAATAATCCAACGAATGTCATTTGAATACCTTTGATCGTCAGAAGTCTCATTCGTTCCAAGCGAGCCTTGTAGACTTTCATCAGAGAGTTTTGAAGGAGAGAAGGAAATTGCTTGTGTAGATTTGCGAGAACGTCTTCCATCCTGAAATGTGACTTTACCTATAAAATTAAACACACAAAAATAAAACACACCAAATCATAATATATATAAAAATTGCATGGGTTGCCTCCATGCTAGCGCTAAGTTTAATGTCGTCAACTAGACATGACTGCCTGAATGTTAGGCTGGATCTGAAAGTGTGACACTTTCTTTTTGTCGCTCAAATGATTCTCCCCAGTAGTGTTTGACACTCTGGCTGTTAACTTTGAATGTATCATTGGTGTTGGGATCAAGTAACTCAATAGCTCCATATGGTAAAACCTGAGTAATCACAAATAGACCTGACCACCTTGATTTCAGCTTTCCAGGGAAATATTTCAACCTTGAATTGTATAACAACACATGTTGCCTTGGTTCCAGTTATCTACGCACTATTTTTTATCATGCCATTTCTTGGTATTTTCTTTGTATAATCTGGCATTCTCATAAGCATGTAGGCAAAATTCCTCCAATTCGTTAAGTTGGTGGAGTCGTTTTTCTCATGCTGCTTGTGGATAAAGATTTAACTTCTTTAATGCCCAATACGCTTTGTGTTCAAGCTCCTCTGGCAGATGGCATGCTTTCCCAAACACCATTCGATATGGGGACATACCAATGGGTGTCTTGTAAGCTGTCCTGTAGGCCCATAATGCGTCATCCAGTTTTATAGACCAATCCTTCCTTGTTGATCCAACAGTTCTCTCTAAGATTCTTTTGATCTCCCTATTTGAAACTTTAACCTGTCCATTTGACTATGGATGGTAGGCAGTGGCAACTTTATGAGTAACTCCGTATTTTGATAGGAGTGCAACAAAGTATCTGTTGCAGAAATATGTGCCACCATCACTGATAATTGCTCGAGGTGTTCTAAAGCGAGTGAAAATATTCTTTTTAAGGAATTTTATCACCATTTTTGAATCATTTGATGGCAGTGCTATTGCTTCAACCCATTTGGAGACGTAGTCTACTGTAACTAGTATCTACAGGTTTTCGAATGATGGAAAAAAGGGTCCCATAAAATCAATCCCCCATACATCAAATATCTCCACTTCCAGAATATTTTACAGAGGTCTTTCATTTCTCCTCGAAATATTTCCTATTCTCTGGCACCTGTCACATTGAAGAGCAAATAAGTAAGCATCTTTAAACAGAGTGGGCCAGAACAAACCTGATTGTAGGACTTTGGCTGCAGTTTTATTTCCGCTGAAGTGTCCATTGTATGGTGATAAATGACAATGATGCAAGACACTATTGACTTCCTCTTGTGGAACACAACGTCTTAGTAATTGATCAGCACATCATTTAAACAGGTACGACTCATCCTAGACATAATGTTTGACTTCCTTGAAGAATTTCTTTTGTTGCTGATGTGTCCATTCCAACGGCTATTTTCCCGATACTATGTAATTTACATAGTTAGCATACCAATGGACATCCTGATGTTTCATGGCAAACAACTATTCATTAGGAAAAGTTTCTTTCATTGTCAGTTCGTTGCCAGCTGTTTCTCCATTCTCGAGCCTCGATAAGTGATCTGCCACTTGGTTTTCTGTCCATTTCCTGTCTCAGATCTCCACGTCAAATTCTTGCAGTAGAAGCACCCAACGGATCAATCTGGGTTTGGCATCTTTCTTTGCGATCAAGTATTTGATTACCACTTTGGGACCCAGCAGATAGGAGCAGAATTTATCAAAAGCAAACACAACTGTGAGCAACTCTTTTTCAGTGGTTATGTAGTTGAGTTGAGCTTCATTCAGAGTTCTGCTGGAGTAGTAAATGGTATGGAAAATTTTTGTTTTGCGTTGTCCCAAAACTACACCTATAGAAAAATCACTAGCATCGCACATCACCTCAAATGGAAGGGTCCAGTCTGGTGCTACTATGATGGGGGCGGAGACCAGCTTCTGTTTCAAGATTTCAAAAGCTTTGTGGCATTCTTTGGTGAAGTTGAAAGGCACGTCTTTCTCCAGCAGGTTGCACAGAGGTTTCGCAATCTTGGAGAAGTTTTTGATAAATCTCTTGTAAAAGCATGCATGTCCGAGAAAACTCCGAGTCCCTTTAATTGATGTTGGTGGAGGTAGTTTTTCAATTATTTCGATCTTTTCTTTGTCTACCTTGATTCTCTTTTGTGAGATCCGATGTCCTAGCACAATGCCTTCATGCACCAAGAAGTGGCATTTCTCCCAATTGAGTACCAGATTGGTATCTTCGCACCTTTGTAACACATTTTCCAGATTTTACAAGCAATGGTCGAAAGAGTCTCCAAACTCAGAGAAATCATCGATGAAGAGCTCCATACTT
>SKCR01001721.1:0-27460 GCA_019454045.1 Zanthoxylum bungeanum | reverse complement strand
TGACATTATTTAGCGAGCACCACTCATATTTTGAATAAGGATGATTCAACGTATAAGATTTCTTATACTGTGAACTATGAGAATGATTCAACATGTATATAATCTTACTCTTATTATTATTTTTTTTTTATAAAGAAGTTGTTTTCAAAATTCGAACGTGTGATCTTTAGATAACAATGGAGTAATTTTCATTATACTAATTTGCTTAGAAACTAAACCACATATTAAGCTTTAAACGTCAATTTAACTGCCAAAACCCAACTTACTACATGTTACTTGACACAATACCATTTATCGCTTACCAAAAAGAAGTTGAGTAGGATTGATGAAAAGAAACAAAAAAAATTCAATAGTTTATAGAATTATTATTCCATTTTCTTTAAATTAAAGCAAATCAAAAGGTGACATTCTATGTAGCCCAATTTCGTCTTTGTGGGGAAGAGGTCTAATTTGTCTTTAGTTATGGCAGCATATGGCACAAGCAACCAAGTTTGATTATCATATACATCATGCATCTATATATGTGCAAGGATATGGGTATGAAGGGTATCTATCAATCACTAAACTCAATGAACAAACCATACTAATTAAAATTATATTACCTGGGTTTTGTCTGAAATAGCATTCCATGAGCACAAATTCGACAAATATTTTGCCGGCTAAGACTGCTTCCTTGACGTACTCTAGAGATCTTTATACCTTCTGTTTATAATAGTCTCCATAATCATGACTTATATTGATCATAATGAAAGGCTTAATCATGATTAGTAATTGGCATAATTTTCTTAGAAAAGCAATTAATAATGATACGGATACTAATATATATATTTCAGATAGTTGCACGTTCAGTTAACTCAAGATCTTTGCTTAATTTTTTAACTTCATTGTGTGGCAATTTTCACGAGAATCATTGCTTCGTACATTCATCTTTTTAATTAACATGGAGGATTTATACTTAAAAATGACAAATAAATGAGTTTGGAATCTTCTCGCATCTGAGCTTTATACATCATCTCATACGACGTGTTTATTTATGATAATGTATATTAAAAATCTAATTACATTTAACAATTTTATCCTTGTATTTTGCCCCGTAAAAACTCAAATCAGGGAAGAATTATGGTTTTGTGTATGTATGTATATATATATTTTTGAAATCGTTGGAAACCTCACGTCAAATCACTCATTTCAGGATTAAGCCGAACAAGTAAAATCTCCAGCTATCCCAGACTCTTAAAAGAAACACAAAAAAAATGTGTGTATATATATGTGTGAGAATAAATCTATGTTCCCATCTCATGAAGGATTGTCATTTTAGTACAAATCTATGGTTTATTTATGAAATTTTTTGGCTTCATTCTATATGATAATTCGTTCAACAAGGACCTTTTTCTCTATATATATGCATGTGTGGTTCAAAGTAAGAGATAAAATAACTCTCAACTCTCTTTATGCCTCTCTTACTCCACAAAGAAAGCACATTTAAAAACACAAAACTCGTGACAAGACTCAAGATAATAAATTAAATTTCCAATTCTAAAGTCCTCATATTTCTTCAACTTTTGGAACTTATACAAATCTAAATCAAGATAAAAACCCTAGCTCTTCAATCCCATCCACCAATATCCACCACACACGTTCCAAAAACAAACAAACACAAACACCTTTCTCTCTTCCTCATAGAGAGCCAGAAAAACCTTACGTGCACACCATGAACGCTGAACTAAGAGCAAACACAGCGTCCATTTCTATACAAAACCCTAGCCTCTTCAACAACAACCCTCATGAAACTTCCATACCAGGAGAACTTAGAGGGTGCCTTGGTAGCCTTGATGGAGCTTGTATAGAGAAGCTTCTCCTTCACTGTGCCAGTGCCTTGGAAAGCAACGACGTCACTTTGGCTCAACAAGTGATGTGGGTACTGAATAATGTTGCCTCTCCAATCGGTGACCCTAACCAAAGGCTCACATCATTTTTCTTAAGGGCACTCATCTCCAAGGCTTCTAGGGTTTGCCCAACAACCCTGAGTTTCAATGGTAGCAGTACAATTCATAGAAGGCTAATGAGCGTGACCGAGCTAGCGGGGTACGTTGATCTAATCCCTTGGCACCGTTTTGGATTCTGTGCTTCCAATAGTGCCATTTTTAAAGCAATTCAAGGGTGCCCAAAAGTCCATATCTTAGATTTTAGCGTCACTCATTGTATGCAATGGCCTACTCTCATAGATGCCTTAGCTAAAAGACCAGAAGGGCCTCCTTCACTTAGAATCACAGTGCCTTCAAGTATAAGTAGGCCACCGATTCCCCCTTTGCTTAATGTATCAACTGAAGAAGTTGGCCTTCGTTTGGGCAATTTCGCCAAGCTTAGAGACGTTCTCTTTGAATTTAATGTGATCGATGACTCATCATCAAGTGATGTACTTATGTCCAACGATTCCTCTAGCTTTCAGATTGAGTCACTATTAAGTCATTTGACTCCTTCAATATTGAACCTTAGGGAAGATGAGGCTCTAGTTATAAACTGCCAAAATTGGTTAAGATATTTGTCTGATGAAAGCAAAGGCTTAAGAGATGCTTTCCTTGATATAATTAAATGCCTTAATCCTTGTATCATACTTGTAGTTGATGAGGATTCTGATTTAAGTGATTCTAGTCTCACATCAAGAATTACAACTTGTTTCAACTATCTATGGATACCCTTTGATGCCTTGGAAACTTTCCTTCCTAAAGAAAGTCGGCAAAGGCTAGATTATGAAGCCGATATTGGTCACAAGATTGAGAACATTATAAGTTATGAAGGGTTTCAAAGAATAGAGAGGTTAGAATCAGGGGCAAAATTGTCACAAAGAATGAAGAATGCTGGTTTTTTTGGTCTTCCATTTTGTGAAGAGACTATTAAAGAAGTTAAGTCATTGCTAGATGAACATGCTAGTGGGTGGGGCATGAAGAGAGAAGAAGATACGTTAGTGCTCACATGGAAGGGTCACAACTCAGTTTTTGCTACAGTTTGGGTCCCAAATGGCTTGGAGGATTAAATTGGTTATCAAATTAAGTGGTTTTGGTGATCCTTTTGGTTTTTGGGGACTATTAAGCAAGTGACAAAATAGGGTTGTTTTTTTTTGTTTTTGTTTTTTTTTTTTTTTTGCCTCATTGTCAGAAGGCTGCAAATGGGAACAAGAGGGATAAAGAAAACGGCAGCATTTTGAACATTAACTTCATAGGTAGCAGCTCCATTATTGATCTCTCAAGATGTTCACATGAGATGAAAGGCAAAGAGAAAATGCACATGTGTTGTCTTTCTAAGAGACAAAATCCTTCCTCACTTTGTTTCCCATGCATGTGTCTTCTTTTTTTTTTTTTTCAGAATTTTAGAAAGTAGCTAGCACTTTCTTAATGATCAGTGGCAATAAGCAACTTTCAGTCACTATGTAAGAGCTAAGATAAGTGCAAGTCCAACTTAATTTGGCTAAACATGTCTATTGTGCAAAATTTATTTTGCAGTTTATTCAGAATTGAAATTTTGTTCCATGCATGTAACAATGCACAACGAAAATCGAGCTGGATCTGAGATATTCATAAGAATAAGTAATAATCAAAGGATAATGATTTCATGGTATATATTAAATATGAAAAATGTAGAATTAAACTGCAAGTTAACTAGGTTGGTGGGATGTTGCAAGTGGCTATTGGATTAAATTAAAATCTACGTTTTTGGCTTGTGGTCGACAGCGATCATGAGCTCACCCTTATCGGCCACTATAAAAATTTTAAAAAGTGGAATCCAACGACCACTTGGGTGATCTCTATATAGGGAGGGAGAAAGGATAGGAAACCTCAAAAGGGTTGCACCACGTATCATAAAATTATAATTCTAATGAAACTTAAAAATTCGATTTTGTCCTAAGATTATGATCCTTTACTCAATATTACTCTATATAAGACAGGTTAAAAGTAGAGTAATTATGGTTTAAATCAACAAGCACTCTTAATTCTACGCAGATGTACAATACAACGAATATCAGGGCAATAAAGAGAATCACACAAGAAATTTTATTGTCAGAGTGGAAAATTTGTGCGAGTAAAAAAACCACTCCTTGTAGAGGCTACCACATCAATCCACTATAATAGAGAAAATTTACAGCGATGTTATAGGACCTATGGTGAAAACTTCACCGACTCGAATATTTATAGACTGTAATAAATCGAAAAACTTCCCGAGCCCGCACCAAACGCCTTTCTTCAGAACCTCTGAAGTTTCTAAGTGGATCAACCTTGTGAACTCGCAAAGCAAGAACTCTGACTACCAATCTTCCTCCTTTAGAACTCTGAAGGCTTAGGAAATTAGGTTAAGGTTGTGTTTTTGTGCTGATGCTTACCAAATAACAATCTTACCAAAGCAAATAAGACAATGGAATCAATGAAGTCTTTTAGGTTGATTGTCAAAAAGGAAGAAACAAAGTATATAATGGCTCTTAAAATAATGTTTCTTCCCCTAGGTAAAGTGATTATGTGTTTGTTTAAATAAGTATGGTAAATGTAGGGTTTTCCTAATGTAAAACTGGCTTAAAACACGTCTAAAATAACTCACTTACTGTTGTGGCGATTGTGAGACCCCTAAAGTCGAATCGGTGCCCCGTACAGCGGAAGTGAGTATAACCCATGGATATCAAGCATTGATGTATTTTTAAATTATTTTATGGAATACTATATTCCGTAGGAAAAAACCGGGGCCGAATCGGAGTCCGGAAACTCCGGAACGGAGAAAATAAAGTTTCAGCGCTTATGAGGAACTAAAGGTGGCAATGGGCCGGGCTCGGGCCGGGCGGGCTCTAAGTGGATCAACCTTATCTGGCCCATTTTAAAAAAAAAATTAAAATAAACACTTAAAATGAACCATGAGTCTGGGGAGACTCGTATAGACGTGTAGGTGTTTATAGTGGATAAACATTAAACGACTCATCGAAGATTTCTTAATATATGGTACACCAACGTCAATGGGAATCATCTCGGGTCAAGTGAGTATAGTGGTCCTTCGACTTGAGATACCACTGTGGATGTATGAGGTATCCTCCACACTTTGATGTCAGTTACGTCACCGATTTATTAAGATCAGACCTCCGCATGTTCGTTGGGTGTGGACTGATCCTCATGATATCATGTGTGTATCAAGATAGGATCCGTCAATTCTGTGTACAGAGCATAGGTATTCAATGTGCAATTAGCAATCAGTTAAATCCACAGGCTCGTGGTATACTGTAGAAGTTAGTTCTAAGTGTTATTAAGAGGTTGCTAATAGAATCTTCGACATGATTATACCTATAAAGATTTTGATGTTTTTATCTATATTTTTAGGATAATCTGAATACCTGTAACGGAGGGATTATACGTATGTGATGTCCTCGACCTGTATGATTCAGCGAGTTTATCCGTGGTCGTCATAATTTACGGGTGGGTAGATTATGGACACGAAATTGGATTTCGTGACGGATATGCATAAATCTAGATAGTCTCACTAATCAAACATACTTGTAGCGCACTATGACTACTTTTATAAAACTTATAGATTATTTGTAGATCGTTTAACGGTTAAACGATAAATACATGCTTTAAAGGTTTTTTCCGGCTATTTCCTAATTAATGTGTATTTGATTTAAATACTTGATTTTATTGAGTTTACATTAATTAATTGTCAAATAAAGTATTTGACACTTGTCACAATCTATGTCTTATGGAATATTTAATGTAAATATTATACAAATATTTGGATATTTATATTTTTAATTATCTAATTATTTAATTATTAAATAATTAGATTAATTAAATATAAATATCTTTTAACTTTAATATGGAAAGATGTAATTGGTACATTTGTGCATATATTAATTAAAATGGTTGACAACTTATTTTTTTACATTTTTAATATTGATTAAATTTGCAAAAAATAAAATTACCATTGCCCTTGTGAAGTCGGTCATGGCCTTATCCTTTTAAGCTTGGATTTTTTTCATTTTGCTTCAACTTTTGGCTTCAAAAATAGATTACAAAAAAAGAGGGTTGAGAGAAACACCTAATAGCTAAAGGGGATTTGTGAAGAAAACCATGAAAATTAAGGTAATTTCATATTTTTCTTTACTTGAAAATTATTTCTATGCCTTTAGACTTCAACATATGATGTTGTTATGTTTTCTATATTCTCTTGGGTTTGTAATAATTTTGTTTGAAGCATGAATGAAAGATGTTAGCATGTGTATTTAGTAAAGAAAGCTTATTAAGTGTTATTAAGCTTACTTTTGGTTATTTGATAACTTGGTAGCCATTTTAGAGTTTCTTAGCCACTCATAAATGACCTAGAATTATTCTTGAGTTGTTTCATGGTGGTGAGACTTGTTTGGTGTAGTAAGGATTGAATCAAAGTGTTGAATTTTATTAATTTGGTGTTAATTTGTCAATTTGTGAAAATTGTAAAATTAGGGTTCATAACCCACTCCAAATTTGGGACTTTTCATATATGTGTTAATTAATGATGTATGTATGATGCATATTAATTTTGGTGTTGATTGGACTTGATCTTGAATGGTTTTGAACCAATTTGGACTAAAGTGCAATTCTTGGAACTTGAGGGACCTCTCGAAAATTTTGGAAAATTTATTTTCTTGAATTTTTATTTATATTTTGACATGTATGACATGTACAAATCATTTTGGTAGTGATTGGGAATCACCTAATTATGTATTTGACAAAATAGGACTAAAATGATCAAAATTCAAAGTTTTGGGGTATTTCCATAATTACTGAAAAATCTGGAAAATTTTTCAGAATTCTGCTTTTAATGTATATTTTATGTACAAATCATTTTGGTTGTGATTAGAAATCATCTAAACTTGTTTTGAACAACTTAGTACTAAAATGATTAAAATGGAAAGTTTTGGGGTTAAATGGTAATTTACTGAAATTACGTTTTCTAGATTAAAGTTTCTGTTTTTGGAGTATTTAGTGATTAAAATAAATAATTTTATTTTAATTACCGAAGAAAAATTAAAGAAATGAGAAAATTTGATTTTCCCGAATTCCGCTTCGTAACCCGGATATTTTACCCAAAACCTCAACAGTGTGTACTTCCAGTTATTAGGAATTACATGTGAGTCGTTCAGTATTAGCTCCAACGAATACACACACGTCTATACGAGCTTCCCTTGCTCATGGTATATTGGGTTAAACCATTGGAACTCCAATTCCATCGACTGTATTTCAAAACCAACGACTATGAATATTTACTCTAAGAAGAGTTTATAATAGTAATATTATCTCAATATCGGACCACTCAGTGTCCAGTATTACTACATGACTATTTTAAGGTCGATGTTATTATTAGCATATTTATATATCAATCTAATATGCATAATGACATTATCATTAATAAGGTTTGAAATGAAAATATAGTTATTTTATTAGCAAATAAAAAAATATAATGTATAATACTTTATTCGAATTTTTTCTCTAAACACCAACTCCAACACTTAAGCACGGGAGTTCGAATGTCCCTCAAACGTTCATCAAACGTAAAGTTTATGTCTTCAATCGTTAGAACACTCAGACGAACACAACGCAAATGCACGTGGCGGACTGGTCTTGAGATGTAATTTAAAACTCTTGTAACTTTCTCGCCCTTTGGGCAAATTATACGTTCTTTATATGTACGCGATCTTCTTCGAGTCTACTTTCCAATGACACTAAAATCATGTCAATTGGAGTTCTAAATCTTTTGGAATGTTCAAATGAGTGAACGTCATTCTGATATCTGCATCCGATGTTGTCCAATTACTTTTCCAATTACTCTAAGATCTTCAAGACTCATTTCAACTCAATTAAATTTATTTTGTTATAAATGTTGCCAACACACATGGAACTAACAAAACTAACCCAGTTTCAATTATATATGACCAAAAAAATCAATTTTTTATTATAAATTTAAGGAAGATCTAAATATCTTCCATATATATATATATACACACACACACACACTATTTCATTATAAAGAAGAATATAATCTTAATATCTCTATTACTTATATAGAGACTAGTTTTCATTTGGTAGATAAACGTTGACTATACCTCAAAGTGAATGAGAATAAGGTCCATAAGTTGATACAATCATGTCCAAAGACCGTGAGAACATGGCCCGAAAGCTGTGAGAATAGAGCCTATATGTTAATATAACAAAGCCCAAAATTTATAATTACATGAATTCTTTGTTCATTCAGACCATGAGGAATCGAACCTAATATCTACTCTTTAGAGCAGTGTTTTAAAACCTGGACCAGTCCATCGACATGGTCTAGTGAGATGATCAAGGGTCAGAGGTTCGACTTGGGTTCAACCGAAGGTTGACCCGGGTTATTGTTTTAACTATATTTTTATTATTTTTTAGAAAAAAAAATTTAAAAAAAAATCAAAATCAAAATCAATAATAATACAATATAAAGGTAAAAAAAAATCGGACCAAAAAAAAGCTTGACACGAACTGGGTCACTGGTTGAAGCGACCGGGTCAGAGGGTTTTTGGCCAGTTCACTGCCGACCGAATTTGGGGATCACCCGGACCGGATCTTGGACAAAGTCCCGGTTCAACCAGTCCAACCGACCTGTCCGATCCTGATTTTTAATCCTTGCTATAGAGTGAGGATATTTTGACCAAATGAGCTAATCATTTAGACATAAAGGTTAGATTTCACAACATTCTCCCACGACTTTCAAAAGTAATTATAATAGATTTTTCCCCAATTTATTTGATGAAATTTGTCAGTTTTCAACGTCAATTTCCTGGCTATACATACACTCATTGTTGCTATGCTGATCTTAACATGATATTGGGAGCAGGCTTGGGATAATTTGAACTTCTCTTTCCAATTTTCTTTCAAAATTCACAAGCTTATTTGAACCATCAAGAGGTACAAAGTTGAGCATCCAGTACTTTAATTCAAATGCTATGACTTCAATAATATTCACAAACATGTCTAGGAAACCCAAAGGCTCTGATACTGGGAAACAACTAGCTAGGACCATCTTATTACCCTTTGATTTTCTATGAACAGTCACTCTCATGCGCCAATATATACAGCTAATAAGATATCCCAATAATGTGACCTTCAGTTCTCACTGCTGACACATTATTTTTTTTTCCTTTTTGAGTGACAAAATACGTTTCCTGTTCAAACCTACAATCCAGATTTTGATGAAAGGGAAAATTAGTGTCTCTATTGAAGTAACACAATTATTTGAGACCAGCTTGAAGTTACAAGTTGATTCTATGGTGTAGTGGTTCAATCAAGATGATCTATTGAATACTCAAGGCCAAGTCCTTGCTCATAAGAAGGCACAAATAACCATTGTGATTGTGTTGTGGACGTATTCATTCCTTCTGCATTTACAATGACTACCACATGATTTGCTTTCAATTCGATGGAAATCAAAAGGGTTTTCAGAAAAGCTTTTGCAAGTAATTAGGTGGTAAATGTGAGACCACCTCTTTCTTACCCTAAAGCAAATGCGCGCCCCCAGTTCATCCAGAGCAGGAGCTCTCATTATATAAAATGCGAACTTCCGCTAAAATATAAAAATCACGGACTCTAATACATAGAGTAATGATATATATATTCCTTATTTTACTGAAAATTTCCCCTCTCGTCTCACTGTAGCTACAGTGAGAGGGGAGGGAAAACTTTCGATAAAATATGTTTACCATTTTTACTAATACATATATAATAAGAAAAAAAAAAGTTTTTAATGCGAATTTTCAAATGAAGTATTTAGTAATATAAGAGTCAAAAGAATGCATATCGCCTGTTTGCCTTTTTATTTTTTATTATTACTTCAACACACACACCAAATTCATGTAAAATAGGGATAGAAAAAATCTACTCAGGATGGGTTTGTGAAAGTCTATTATGTTAGAGTTGGATACGAATATTATTTTTTATATTCGTTTTTTGGATGGGTCGGATACAAATATTATCATTATTTTATTAATAAAAATAAAAATTCTTGTGTGAACAAGGGCTCAATACTTGATCGGTCCCTTACTTTCCCCAATGCTAAATCTACTAATAATTCTTAGCATCTTGTCATCTTTCACATAGCATAATACAACAACAGCATGATCCCACTACTTTTTGCTAGGTTTTTTTATCTTATAATATGAATAATGAAAAAAAAAGTGTGATTTTGAGCATAAAAACGACTGAAGAATTTAAATTTGAAACTTGATGAAGCCAAAAGAGAGGCCAAATAATTTATTTGGGAATATTTTATAGATTTGAAAAAAAAAAAATTATAATATGTCATCAAATCTGAACACAAGGATGCCAAAAGTTGAAGCTTCGACTTGGGTTTGGGCCCATGATTTTAACACAAACTTTATATAGAGCAGATATGAAACGGCACCGTTTTCGTAAACTGGAAAGCAAAGAGATAATTGATTGGTTCATGATTATAAGGAGAAAAGATCCCATCATGATCCAATGGATGCGGGTTTTACTTTTTCAGTAAATTTAATTTAATACTTTAATTTTTCAACAGAATGTCAGAAATACCCTTTATGCTTTAAAAGATTGATAAGGATTAGACGGACAGGCCGTTTTCAACTTAAAACAGAATGCTCTAGGCACGGTTGTAACGACCAAAAAGTGAAAACCTTTAATGACTTTATTGTTTAGGGTTAATAGGGTAATTACAAAAAATGTTTATCACGTGACACCCGTTTGCCTATCCTCAACATACCTGCTTGCGTGAAGCCGTGAAACCAAAAAATAGCGTTAGTTGCTTGTTGTTAGAGTTCTAATAGTCCGTGACATGTAGGGTTTTGTTAATCTCAGTTCCGTCCTGATTATGAATTTGAGATAAAAAAAAAATTATCTCAAATTTTATATTGATTTTTGAATTTGGATAATTTTTCCTCCCCGAATCTTAGACCGAATGATTTAATATCTTAAATTTCAATCAGCATTTGCGATTTTTTAGATGAAAAATTGAAAAACTATACCAACATTATGAATATTGAACAATTGAAAAATCATTTCGAATTTCATATCAAACAATACTATATCTCTAATCTCGACCAAGATTATGCCCTACTTGCAATCCAATCATTCTCTAGTTCCTTAAAACCTACGGTCTAAAGAGAAAATCTTCCGTGTTTCTACTTAGACCCAAGAATTATTTTAATTGAGTTAGTAAAATCTATTGTCTTGAAAATAAGAGATTTGAGGTTCGAACTCTGTTCACATGAGGGAATTAGATTGGCATTGGACTAAACTATTAGAATAAAAAAAAAAATGATGGATATAGTTTAATATATTTGTTGGGATTTTAATCTAATGCCTCTCGAACTTATATCAACGTATTAAAATTGGAGCTCAACCCAAAAGTGAAACTGAACAGATTTGTTGGGTCAACCTGGCCCAAAAGCCTAAGTTTCAAAAGTTTATAAAATTATGAAGTTTTTATAAACTTTTGTGCTTAGATGAAATTATCCATGTAATTGTGTTTTAATTCTAAAGTGAGACTGGCTGTGCATGTCTTAAGAAAGGAAGGATTTACAAAAGCAAAAAGAGAGATGGAGAAAAAAAGGAGAAGCAGTGCCGAGAGCTTTAATATTTTGGGGTTAGCGTTTCAAACTTTAATTTGATGATGGAATGATGAAATTGACTCTATTTTCTCCCATATTCGGAGGGCAAGTTTCTGACATCGTATTCTACATTTTCATAGATGTTGATTTCAGGTAGACTCGGCCAAGGTTCCGTAACCGAACTGGTTGGAACCGGACAACCGATTTCGATTCCGAAACCAGAACCAGAACCTGACCGGTTCGGTTAGGGTTCTTACCCTAACTGAACCGGTTGGAACCGCTGGAATCGTTCGGTTCCAGCGGTTCCAACCAGGGTTCCAATCGTCCCCCAACGGCTACTAGCCGCTGGGGGGCAACTGCCCCGACGTCCAAAATTTTTTTTTAGGGATTTCCCAAATTACCTATAATAACAGTAATAAAACGGCTAATTTTAGGTATCACAAAAATATTCCAAAAATGTATAAATATGGGTGATTTTTCATTATTTCAACACACCAATTTCTCAATTCTCAATTCTCTCAATTCATATAATTCTCTTATTTACAATTACAAATTATCATTCTCAATTCTCTAATTCTTTAAAATTTCTTAAACAACAAATGACAAGCTCATGTGAGAACACAATGTCAAATGTGTCAACCCAAGAGAGCAGTCCTAGTATCGGTTCACGGAGAAGAGAAGTTAAGTCTCATTCCTCGGATGTTTTCAAAATTCATTTTCATTTAGACGTACTGATGAAGGTTCAAGAGCAGTATGCAACCATTGTGGGGTTTCTTACAAATTTTCTGGTAGATACGGAAATATGATCAAGCACCTGGAAAGACATCATCTGGTTAAATTTGGACTTGATACGACGCAAACTCAAATGGTCAGGTACGCATCATCTAGTAGAGGTACGAGTGCATTAGATTTATTTAAATATTCTGATGCTAAAAATAGAGAAGAATTTGCTAAATTAACTTGTATAACACATCTTTCTTTAAATTTTGGTGAAAAAAAATTACTTTTGCTAATTACGTTCAAAATGCTTTAAATCCTGATGCATGTAGAATGACTAGAAATACAACAAAACGTCAAAATTTTAAATTATAGAAAGCTGGTAAAATTATTTTAAATGAAACATTTAGAGATATTAAATGGTGTCTGTCTATTTGTTCTGATATTTGGAGTGACCATTGGCGAACACACTCATACATGGGTGTGACTTGTCATTAGATTGATGCTTCATGGAACATGCAAAAACGACTTATTGCATTTAGAGTTTTTGATGAACAACATACTGCACAAAATATTTATAGAATGAAGAAAATAATTTTTGATGAATATGGTTTATTAGGTAAAATTTTAACAGTTGGATTTGATAATGCATCTGCAAATACTGCATCAATCACTGATTTAATAGAAATATGCGAACCAAATTTAGGGGGTCATTTTTTTCATGTTCGTTGCACATGTCATGTCCTTAATTTATGTGTTCAAGATGGTTTGAAAAAATTATCACCTTTCATTGATCCTATTGAAAAAGCATTTAATTGTATTTGGTCATGTTCCAACACGTTGGAATTCAACTTATTTTCTTTTATGTCAAGCTTTGCAATACAAAAACGCATTATGTAGTTTTTTTTCCTCAAAATGTTCAGCATATCACACTTTTTCCTAGTCAATGGGAAATTTGTGAAAAAAATTTAGAGATTTTAAAAGTGTTTAATGATGCTACACAAATTTTTAGTGGAGTTTATTATCCTACAACACATTTATTTATTCTTGAAAAGTTTGAATATTGTTGGTACTCTCGATGAGCATGTTGATAGTCGTGATCCTAGTGATATTGTTTTGTTTATGAAACGAAAATGGTTGCATTATTTTAAAGACATTCCTTTTTTTTTTGGAAACGATGGAAACCCCGCCACCAAACCACCCATTCTGGGCCGCGGCGCAGGTAAAACCACCGGCTGTCTCAAGCTCTTACAAGAAGTGCACCCCCTGGATTCGAACCCAGAACCTCAAGGTGAGACATTCCTTTACTTTATCTTATTGCTGCTATTTTTTATCCTAGATTTAAATTAGAAGGTTTGAATAGTGTTTTACCCGCTTACTATGGATATTTAGGAATATCATATGAAATTGATATTACAAGAATAATAGCTAAAATAAAAATTGATTTAATAGAGTTATTTAATGATTATGTTAGAAGATATAACTTGCAATCAGTAGGACAATCTAGTAGTAGTGAAACGACCGTAATGCAATCTAGACTTAACGCAGATGATCGTTGATTATTACAACGAAATAAAACATTGGGATAACACGACTAATAACCCAGAATTAGATAATTACTTATCTATAAATTTTGAGTTTTCAACTGAAAGTTTAGTTAGTAAAAATTTTCAAATCCTTGAATGGTGGAACCGACATCAAAATGTATATCTTGTATTATCAATTATTGCTAAAGAGATATTTGCAGCACATGTTTCCACTGTTGCGGTTGAGGCAAGCTTTTAGCATAAGAGGCAATATATTGGAAGTCAGACGGTCTTCATTACATCCAAGCACTCTAAAAGCAACAACATATGTGGATGATTGGACCCGAGCTGATCTAAGACAACAAGAAGATGTTAGGGTTGGTGCTCGGAGTGTCAATCTAGATCATATTTATGTCTGATTCATGAATACGAATAATTCTTTTTTCCATAATATTACTTATTTAATGGTAGCACCTCTTGTCTTTTATATACATATTCGATCTAATTGTGATTTGATATCTAATTATGATTAGATTGAAACTATATATGATTTAGTGATATGTATATATTAGACAAAGACCTGATAATATATAATGTAGTGCACAGTTACAAAGTAATTTGTAATTGACATTAGGAAGTGACACTACCAGAAATATATTATCAAATAATGTTCCTGGTCAAGATTTACAAACAAGGGTCAGTTAGTAAAATCTACAAAGACCAGTACACGTCGTATATCGAGACTTGGTCCGATGGTTTATCCTAATGAACTATGAGTCTGGGGAGACTCGTATAAACGTGTAGGTATTTATATGGGATAAACACTGAACGACTCATCGAAGATTTCCTAATAGATGGTACACCAACGTCAATAGGAATCTTCTCGAGTATAGTGAGCATAGTGGTCATTCGACTTGAGATACCACTGTGGATGTATGAGGTATCCTCCACACTTTGATGACAGTCACGTCACCGATCTATTTAGATCAGATCTCCGCCTGTTTGTTGGGTGTGGACTGATCCTCATGATATCATGTGCGTATCAAGATATGATTCGTCAATTCTGTGTACAGAGCATAGGTATTCAATGTGCAATTAGCAATCTGTTAAATCCATGGGCCCGTGGTACACTGTAGAAGTTAGTTCTGAGTGTAATTAAGAGATTGCTAATAGAATCGTCGATGAGATTATACCTATAGAGATTTTACGTTTTTATATATATCTCTGGGATAATCCGAATACCTTTGACGGAGGGATTATATGTATGCGATGACCTTGACCTATATGATTCAACGAGTTTATCTGTGGTCATCATAATTTACGGGTGGGTAAATTATGGACACGAAATTGGATTTCATGACGGATATGTCTGAATCTAGAGAGTCTCACTAATGAAACATTCTCGTAGAGCACTAGGGCTACTTTTATAAATAATAATGATTATTTATAGATCGTTTAACGGTTAAACGATAAATACATGCTTTAAGGGTTTTTCCGGCTTTTTCCTAATTAATGTGTGATTGATTTAAATACTTGATTTTATTAAATCCACATTAATTAATTATCAAATAAAATATTTGACACCTGTCTCAAATATATGTATTATGGAATATTTAATGTAAATATTATACATATATTTGGATATTTATATTTGTAATTATCTAATTATTTAATTGTTAAATAATTAGATTAATTAAATATAAATATCTTTCTACTTTAATATGGCAAAATGTAATTGGTATATTTGTGCATATATTAATTAAAATGGTTGACAAATTGATTTTGGCATTAATTTAATATTGATAAAATTTGTAAAAATCAAATTACCATTTTACCCTATTAAAGTCGGTCATCCCTTGTTTTTTTTTTAAGCTTGGATTTTTGATTTGCTTCAACTTTTGGCTTCAAAAATAGATTACAAAATTATGGATTTGAGAGAAAAACATAAGAGCTAAATGGGATTTGTGAAGAAAACCATGGAAATTAAGGTAATTTCTTATCTTTCTTTACTTGAAAATTGTTTCCATGCCTTTAGACTCTAACATATGATATTTTATGTTTTTCTCTATTCTCTTGGGTTTGTAATAAGTTTGTTTGAAGCATGAAAGAAAGATGTTAGCATGTGTATTTAGTAAAGAAAGCTTATTAACTGTTATTAAGCTTATTTTTTGGTTATTTGATAACTTGGTAGCCACTCTAGAGTTGCTTAGCCACTCATAAATGACCTATAATTGTTTTTGAGTTGTTTCATGGTGGTGAGACTTGTTTGGTTAGGAAAAAATTGAATTAAAGTGTTGAATTTAATTAATTTGGTGTTAATTTGCCAATTTGTGGAAATTGTACAATTAGGGTTCATAAACCACTCCAAATTTGGGGCTTTTCATATATGTTTTAATTAATGATGTGTATATGATGCATATAAATTTTGGTGTTGATTGGACTTGATCTTGATTGGTTTTGAATCAATTTAGACTAAAGTGCAATTCTTGGAAAGTTGAGGAACCTATTCGGCAATTTTGAAAAATTATTTTTTCTTGAATTGTAATTTATATTTTGACATGTATGACATGTATAAATCATTTTGGTAGTGATTGGGAATCACCTAATTATGTATTTGACAAATTAGGACTAAAATGATCAAAATGCAAGGTTGTAGGGGCATTTCCGTAAATACTGAAAAATTTGGAAATTTTTCAGATTTTCAGTTTTAATGTATATTTGATGTACAAATTATTTTGGTTGTGATTGGAAATCATCTAAGCTTATTTGGAACAAGTTAGGACTAAAATGATTAAAATGGAAAGTTTTGGGGCTTTATGGTAATTTACTGAAATTATGATTTCCGGGTTAAAGATTTATGTTTTGAGTATTGAGTGATTAAAATAAATATTTTTATTTTAATTACCCAAGAAAAATTAAAGAAATCGAAAAATTTTGATTTTCCGCGTTCCGCTGCGTAACCAGAGTATTTTACCCTAAAACGCAACAAAAATGGTATCAGAGTAGGTCTGAACCTGGACACATGATATGAAAATGCCATTAAATTCAATGTTTAATTATGTCTTTCCATGATGCATGATTGTGTTTAATTAATTTGATTAAATTAAATGCATTACATCTTTTTTGCGGAAAATCCATATTTAAATAAGGCAGTGAAGTGACATGTATTGGATGCATGTTTCTTGGTCCGTCTTGTCAATACGGTTAGTGGGTATCTTTCTATGGCTGCATCCGAGAAAGTGCCAAAGCAGTGAGGGTGTAGTTGATAGAATTTTATCCATGCCGGATGTATTTTTGATACTAGACAAATTCAAGTGAAAGTGGAAATCCTGAAAGTGCCAAAGCTGTCAGGACTACATCGATAGCTTGAGTTTGTCATTGGCAAGTGAAGCCTTGATACGCCTCCTTGTGAACGTGCCAAAGCTGTCATAATGAGAAACAGTCATGACCAAAATTAGGAGTCACTGGTGAGTGATTGACAATGAGTTATCTACCTAATGAATATACGTAGGCGAGATCTTGTCAAAGCTGTGAGTCGAAATACATTCATGAGATCATACTCTCACTATGGAATTCGATTTAATTATTGAATTCCTGTTCTCCGTTGGAGATTACGGTATTACGTAAAGTAGTGGGAGACACTGCTGGGTTAAAAATCCATAACTAAGGCAGTGCGTAATTTTATGGAAATTGCTACTTTTGTTGTCCTTTACTCTATATTATTGATAGAAAAATACTTTTAATCCACTGCATGCATATTATTTGAATATATTTTCTGAGTTGACTTATGGTTGCGTGTTTATAGAATAGGTTCTAGAATGACTATAGACTTAGATATTGTTAGATTAGTTAAAACCATCGTTGTTCCGATTTTCTTGAAAATCAAGATGTTTAGTGACTTAGTTACTAAGTCACGATAAGTAATCTAAATAGATATCTGTTTTATGATATAATTTTTTAGAAAGAATAGTTTCTTGTGCGGTAAGAATTGACGTGGATTGGTTCATGTCTCGAGATTCTTGACTGGCATTAAGAAAACCACATTAGGTATTTGTTTATCTTATAATGACGTTTCTTGGCTTTAGTGACTTTTAGAAATCACGTGTTTGACACAGTTTGCTAATCAATTATTTACAACTGTTGTGAATAATTGAAGAAAAATTAAAAGGCTAAAGAAAGGATTTGTGTATAGTTGTGTATAGAGAATATCGATTCTCACAATACGACAACTGAAGGTATTGGATACCAAATCTCCCATCTAGTTATTTAAAATAATATTTAATTATTGTTTTGATATTTGATATCAGAACTTGTGACTATTGGATAGTTACTTGTTCTATATAAATAGTTGTTACATATTTTAGTATGACTAGTAGTGTCATTGATAAGAAGATAAACATTAAGAAAAATATTCGGTTAACTGAATAACTTAGAACAATGCTTTATAAGATTTTATCATATAAGCATTAGATGCTTATTTCGTATGGTAAAGGATGGTATGATATGAGATCACACCATATATCCTTATCCATTTAATGAATATTGTATTCAGGATGTGATTAAATCTCATTTAACCAATGATCGTCATTGGACCACAAATTTATTAAACTAATACTTTGGAAGTATGTAGTTTAATGAATTAGAAATTACCTTGGATAGTTTTCTTTACTTCGTAACTTAGTTAATGAATTGTCATGACTTAGTTACGTGTTTCCTAAAGAATATATATTGAAAGTCTTGAATGGTTCGAGAACTTTCAATATGTTTCTGATGAAACACAGATAGAATATTTTGAATGGTTCAAAGATATTCTATTTAAAGTGTTGAAAACTATCTTTTAAATTAATTGTGAGTCTTTGAATTGTTTAAAGATGTTTGATATGATCAAATATATGAATTTATGGCAATTTTTTCTAAAGTTATGTAATGAATGTGATTCTTACTCAATATTATTCTTCTATGATTCCATCGTGATGGAATTGGTTAGTGGGAGAAATCGAATCTTATATGATTTGATTCGTTTGAAATTGAGTGTTACCGAATTAGTTTTCAATACACTTGGAGATATGCTCCAGTAACACTAATTCATCATATTAATTAATGTTCCGTTAGTTTCTACAGTTACGTATATGATATGTATAAGTAGAAAAATTGAATCTTGAAAAGTTTGAGATTTGAATCTTTTTTTTTGTATAATAGTTATATAATTGAAATTACTCGCGTCTTGGAGGTACAAGTAAAAATTTATCATTTATTCTATTTAATAGAATATTGTATTCTATTTGATAGAATATCTTTTCTACGATCCCGAGTAATTAAAAATTATTTTATTACTTGGAAAGTAACATCAGATGTTAATGATTGTAGAAAAGACTTGACTTATTGAAGTCAAATGTGAGAGTGATAAACTATAAATGGAACTACGTAATTAATAAGATGAAATGATCCTTAGACAAATTGTGTATAAGTTTAATAGGATGTCAGAATCATTTACAAAGTATTTTATACCTAATGGTTCTACTATTTTCTTATCGAAGAAAATTATCATATAACTTATAGTGGGAGCGATATTTGATATCGATTTCTGAAATTACCATTAAATCATATATCTAACATTGTTTATAACTTACTACGATCAAGTTTTGAACTTGATTAAGCTTTCGTTATGAATCGTTGATAAAATGATTAAATTATTTGCGTAGCAAAAGCAAAGTGAGCTTGATAAAAGTTTGACCTTTATAGTATGACAGTGAGAAAAGTTATATTCATTATCTATTGTAGATTCTGAGAAAACTTGTCTCTAGTCGCACTAATTGAACAATTAAAGATCTGTTGGTTAATGTTGATATTAAACTATGAATTTTGGCTAAAGAATGCAAAGTGGCGTTCCTGAATGTTTTCTTCGAATGAGAGATCCGTTGTGGTTTCTTTGTTTGAAAAGTTCATTCTAGAAAAGCCCTAGAGTTTGTATTCTGCTAAGATCACAGTTTGATATACTAGCTTATAGAGCCTATTGTAGACTTAGTTAAGCTTTCCATAAATCTGTGTTCTCTAATTTTGATACAGTCAGATTGTCTGATTTTATCAAAACATAGAGAATATATATATGTGTTGGGGTTTTGGGCGAAGGGCTCGGCGGAAGCGCGGTTCAGGCGAAATCGTAATTTTAAAAACTTTTAAATTACCAAATAAATTATTCAATATCTAATATGAATAATTTATTCATATTTCACCTAAACACATTTATTCGATATCAAATAACGACATAAATAAGGTAGAAACTTTGGGAAACGTTTACGAAAAATATTTTTCCGTAAAATAACACAAACCACGTTTTTGACCGAACCCACCACCCAACACTTATGGAGACTGCCCAGGTCAGCCCCAATAGTGTTAGGGAAGTTCATGGGCTGCCCGAACAGTGACAAATTCACTGTTTGGACAGCCGTCACCCGGTTGCCTCAAAAGTCACCATGTAACGATGTTTTTCGCCGTTTTCACTTATTTCAACTCCGAAACAATTTCCGGCAATTGTTCCAACACCCAAAATACATCCAATACACTTATATGACATCAAATTCATCAACATAAACATTGGTTTTTTCAGATATGATCCAGAACATAAAATTATCAATTTTCATGCTTTAAATCCAAATTTTCAAGATTAATCCTATTAATCAAAACACCAATCAAATTTACCACACATGAACCACCCAAGAATAATTCTAGGCATTACAAGAGTGGTCATAACACTCTAGAATATCAATTCATCATCAAATGATCAATTTGAACAATAATTACACTAATATCATCCAAATCACTTCACACATGCATCATCACTTCCATATCCATCCACCAAAACCAAAACCCCCAAATTCTAAAGAAAAGGAAATCCTAGATTCTTACTAATTCATCAAGAAATAAGAAACATGCTTTCAAGCTTAGGGATATTGAGTATTACCTCTAATTCTCCAATTTTCTAAAGCTTTTTTTTCTTGATTCGCTTCATTTTCTTTGTTGAATCATCAAACCAAATTTGAGTGTATCTTAGGAACAAGTTTCGGCCATGGCTAGATTGAATGAAAGAGAAACAAAAAATTTTTAACTTAAAAGAGGAGTGACCGACTTAAAGGGCCATTTTGGTCATTTGTCACATTTAATCCAATTAAACAAATCAAACTTTATATTACATATATTTATGGCATGTGTCAAAATCTCATTTGACAAATAATTAATGTGTATCTAATCAAATTATGTATCAAATACAAATACACAATAATTATTAAATGACCAAAATCCTCTAATGCATGTGTTATCGTTTAACCGTTTAAATGACTCGAATTAACTCATTTAATCCGGTGAAGTATTATGAATAATCTGTATTATTCATAACACGTTGCCCAAGTGCTCAACGAGTACACTTCATATTGTGGGACTCTATAAGTTTAGGTTTATCCGTCACGAACTCCAATTTCGTGTCCATAATTCACCCACTCATGAATTATGACGACCACGAATAATATCGCTAAACTATACAAGTCGAGGTCATTGCATATGTATAATCCCTCTATCACAGGCTATCCATATTATACATGAGATATAGATGAGAACGTCAAATCTGTTTGGTATAATATAGTCTACTTTCAATTTATGATCTCTAAATAACACTCGAAACTGATTTTCGAAGTTATACCACGGCCATGGATTTACTAGATTGCAAACACGTGTAGGATGCCTATGCCCTGTACACAGGACTGACAGATCCTCTCTTGATACGCACTGGATATCATGAGCATCAGTCCACACCCAACGAACATGCGGAGGTCTGATCTAAATAGATCAGTGACGTGACTGCCATCAAAGTGTGGAGGATAACTAATATATCCCATTGTGGTATCTCAAGTCGAATGACTACTATGCTCGCTCAACTCGAGAAGATTTCTATTGACGTTGGTGTACCATCTATTAGGAAATCTTCAGTGAGTCGTTTAGTGTTTATCAAATAAACACCTACATGTCTATACGAGTCTCCCGAGACTCATGGTTCTTTGGGATAAACCATCGGACCAAGTCACGATATACGACATATACTGGTCTCAGCGGATTTTACTAACCAACCCATGTTAGTAAATCTTGACCAGGAACTTTATTTAAGGATATACATCTTATAGTGCGCTTCCCAATGTCAATTACAAACTACGTTATAACTGCGCACTACATTGTAAATCATATGGTCTTTGTCTAATATACACGTATTACTAAACCAGATTCAGTTTCGATCTAATCGTAATTAGATATCTAATCACAATTAGATCAAATATGTGTATAAAAGACAAGAGGTGCTACCATAAAATAAGTAATATTATGGAAAATGGATTTGCTCGTATTCATAAATTGAACATAAATACGATCCGAATTGGCACTATGAGCACCAACCCTAACAATATGATAGTAGGGTCAGTGAGAGCGTACAAATTTCTTTCTAGTATTGTATATCCTAACAACATTGTCATTATTAATGTAATAATGAAATATTTATGAGGTAAAAGGTTTACCTAAGTCTTATTTTCTCTGTGAAAGCAGTGGGAGTAGTCTCTGTTATATTTGATATAAATTTTTATATATGATATAAAACAAGAGACTAGTGAGATACTCTAATTAGTCGTGCATTAGATATGATCTAATAAAGGACACATTAAAACTATCTGTATGACAGCTAGTGTAATTGTTTGACAGTTAGTGTGTCTTTTGTATATAGTATTTATCTTTCATAAAAGATGATTCCTTAGTTGAAATAGAAATTGATTAGAATGTCTAATCAATTTTATGCATTATAGGATGATGGCATAATGAATATTATATTATGTGCGATTAAAGATATCAATTTAATCGAATAAGTTATGAGTTATTTTGATACGTTGTAGACCATATGATGGATCTTGAAACATGTTCTTTGTGATCTTTGAGATATTAAGAACAAGTTTCTTATTCCTGTAGAATATAATCCACAACCATTAGGGTCAAATTAGTTTTGAGTCTAATAATGACATTAGACAGTCTACGTCATATAAAGTCAGAAAAGATGCAGTGGGAATGTCACTGTTGATTCTACTGAATCAGTAGAATTAGTTGTAACTTATGAAGTATTGACTTATGAAGTTGCATAGTGACCCTATAGATTAGAAGTTTTGATATTAGTATTGTGCTTGCGGTTGTCTGCAAAGTATTTTGGATTTGATTCCTAAATACATAGACAACTTAATAGCTATAGCACAATATTGATGTAGAACTTGGGTTCTACAAAATATGAATGATGATGGTTAAAGGAAACAATTGGGTTTGTTAGACAGACCCAATATGTTATAGCGGGCTTACTTGTTGTTGCCTACCTCTTGAGTGCTAGGTGAGCTCTTGAGGGCCATGAGTATGTGGTACACATTGAGATGTGTATATGATACCGTGCATTGGCACTAGAGCAAGTGGGAGAAATTGTTAGGGTTGGTACTCGGAGTGCCAATTCGGATCGTAATTATGTCCGATTCATGAATACGAACAATTTGTTTTCCATAATATTACTTATTTAATGGTAGCACCTCTTGTCTTTTATATACATATTCGATCTAATTGCAATTAGATATCTAATTATGAATATATTGAAACTAAATATGATTTAGTGATATGTATAAATTAGACAAAGTCCCGATAATATATAATATAGTGCACAGTTACAAAGTAATTTGTAATTGACATTAGGAAGTGACACTACCAGAGATATATTATCAAATAAAGTTCTTGGTCAAGATTTACTAACACAGGTCGGTTAGTAAAATCTACTGAAATCAGTACACGTCGTATATCGAGACTTGGTCCAATGGTTTATCACAATGAACCATGAGTCTGGGAGACTCATATAGACGTGTAGGTGTTTATATGGGATAAAAACTGAACGACTCACCGAAGATTTCCTAATAGATGGTACACCAACGTCAATAGGAATCTTCTCGGGTCTAGTGAGCATAGTGGTCCTTCGACTTGAGATACCACTGTGGATGTATGAGGTATCCTCCACACTTTGATGGCAGTCACGTCACCGATCTATTTAGATCAGACATCCACATGTTCGTTGGGTGTGGACTGATCCTCATGATATCCTGTGCGTATCAAGATAGGATCTGTCAGTTATGTGTACAGAGCATAGGTATTCAATGTGCAATTACAATCTGTTAAATGAATGGGCTTGTGATACACTGTAGAAGTTAGTTCTGAGTGTTATTAAGAGATTGCTAATAGAATCATCGATGAGATTATACCTATAGAGATTTGACATTTTTAACTATATCTCTGGGATAATCTGAATACATGTGACATATGGATTATACGTATGCGATGACCTTGACCTGTATGATTCAGCGAGTTTATCCGTGGTCGTCATAATTTACGGGTGGGTAGATTATTGACATGAAATTGGATTCTGTGACTGATATGCCTGAATCTAGAGAGTCTCACTAATGAAACATTCCCGTAGAGCACTAGGGCTACTTTTATAAATAATATTGATTATTTATAGATCATTTAACAGTAAAACGATAAATACACGCTTTAAGGGTTTTTCCGGGTTTTTCCTAATAATGTGTATTTGATTTAAATACTTGATTATATTAAATCTAAATTAATTAATTGTCAAATAAAGTATTTTACAATTGTCTCAAATATATGTATTATGGAATATTTAATGTAAATATTATACATATATTTGGATATTTATATTTGTAATTATCTAATTATTTAATTATTAAATAATTAGATTAATTAAATATAAATATCTTTCTACTTTAATATGGAAAAATGTAATTGGTAAATTTGTGCATATATTAATTAAAATGGTTGACAACTTGATTTTGGCATTGATTTAATATTGATTAAATTTGTAAAAATCAAATTACCATTTTACCCTATTAAAGTCGGTCATCCCTTATTTTTTTAAGCTTGGATTTTTCATTTGCTTCAACTTTTGGCTTCAAAAATAGATTACAAGATTAGGTATTTGAGAGAAAAACATAAGAGCTAAAGGGGATTTGTGAAGAAAACCTTGGAAATTAAGGTAATTTCTTACTTTTCTTTACTTGAAAATTATTTACATGCCTTTAGACTTCAACATATGATATTGTTATGTTTTTCTCTATTCTCTTGGGTTTGTAATAAGTTTGTTTGAAGCATGAAAGAAAGATGTTAGCATGTGTATTTAGTAAAGAAAGCTTATTAAGTGTTATTACGCTTATTTTTTGGTTATTTGATAACTTGGTAGCCATTCTAGAGTTGCTTAGCCACTCATAAATGACCTAGAATTATTCTTGAGTTGTTTCATGGTGTTGAGACTTGTTTGGTGTGGGAGGAAGTTAATTAAAGTGTTGAATTTAATTAATTTGGTGTTAATTTGTCAATTTGTGGAAATTATAAAATTAGGGTTCATAACCCACTCCAAATTTGGGGATTTTCATATATGCGTTAATTAATGATGTGTATATGATGCATATAAAGTTTGGTGTTGATTGGACTTGATCTTGATTGGTTTTGAATCAATTTGGACTAAAGTGCAATTCCTGGAAAGTTGAGGGACCTATTCGGCAATTTTGAAAAATTATTTTTTCTTGAATTGCAATTTGTATTTTAACATGTATAAATCATTTTGGTAGTGATTGAGAATCACCTAATTATGTATTTGACAAATTATGACTAAAATGATCAAAATGCAAGGTTGAAGGGGCATTTCCGTAAATACTGAAAAATTTGGAAATTTTTCCGATTTTCAGTTTTAATGTATATTTGATGTACAAATCATTTTGGTTGTGATTGGAAATCATCTCAACTTGTTTTGAACAAGTTAGGACTAAAATGATTGAAATGGAAAGCTTTGGGGCTTTATGGTAATTTACTGAAATTATGAAAGATTTATGTTTTGAGTATTGAGTGATTAAAATAAATATGTTTATTTTAATTACCCAAGAAAAATTAAAGAAATCGAAAAATTTTGATTTTCCACGTTCCGCTGCGTAACCTGGATATTTTACCCAAAAACCCAACAGAAGATGTCCTTGATGATTTTGAAGACTTATTCAATAATGAATATGTAAGTGCAAGCGGAACTGGAGCTGAAGGATCAACATGCACTGATGATGATTGATAATTAAATATTTAAATAATTATAAAATTACAATGGGGGAAATATCTTTAAAATGTAATGGAACTACGTGAACTTTAATTCCTCTCACCCATGGAGGATACGTAGACAAGTTAAGTATTTAAAAATTTAAGTTCAAGCTCTTTAATTTAATTTTTTTTGTTTACTTTTTACATAAGAATTTTATTTGTAATTTAATGTAATTATGTATTATAAGTTTATTATATAAATTCAAATTCAAATTCATAATTTTAAATTATATTATTTTATCAATCTCAATTTTTTTATTTTCAATCAAGCAAAAAAAAAAAAAACTGAATGGAACCGGAACCGGAACCGGAACCAAACGGTTCTGTTTCGGTTCCGGTTCCACACTCGTGGAACCGGGAACCGTTCGGTTCGGTTCCGATTCGAAACCGAACTAAACCGCCGGCCGGGTCTAATTTCAGATTTAGTATTTCTTTATAGATATTTGAGATACCCACTTATAAATGTATATTGTTGTTGAGAGCCAAGATTTTAAGAATCATGTTGTTGTGAGCCTCTAGTTTCATCTAGAGAAGAACTTGTATTGTAATCCCATTAATTTCTAGTAGAAGTTTATATCTGACTACGGTCCCGTGGTTTTTCCCGATTTGGATTTTCCATGTAAAAATATAAGTTTCTCATTTTGTTGTTGCTTGTGTTCATTTATTATCTTGGATGTGATTGTTTAGTTTCCGATAATTTATTTTGTGGCACACAATCTATTTTAATCACACAAATAGGGAAATAGTTGTTTCTGTATTGTTATTGCAGTGAGTTCATTTTTCCATCAAGTGGTATCAGAGATTTCAGGTTGTGTTTGATTTGATTACTGGTGTCGATTGAGATGGAGGAGTCTTCGAATTACATGATTAAATTGAAGTCATGGAATTATGGTATTTGGAAGTCTAGGATGAAGGATTTGCTATATATGAAAGACTTACATGAACCCATTGAAGGTGATGATACTAAACCCGAAGATTTGGATGATAGAAAATATGCTCAATTGAACCAAAAAGCCATAGAGACTATTAGGTCATGGATTGATCAGAGTGTGTACCACTGTGTAACAAAAGAGACTAAGGTCGATGTTCTTTGGAAGAAATTGGAAACAATTTATGAGTAGCTAACTCCATAGAAAAAAGATAATTTGATGAAAGAGTTTGTGAACTTGAAATATAAGGAATGGTACAGTATAACTGAACACACTATTGAGTTTCAAGATATTTGTTGATCAGTTGACTACGATGAAGATCACACTATATGATGAGTTGCAAGTATTGTTGTTGCTTAGTTCTTTACCTGATAGTTGGGAAACATTAGTGGTGTCATTGAATAATTCAGCACTAAATGCGAAGCTAACCTTGGATATGGTTATAGACGGTCTTCAAAATG